>JAMFTM010000168.1:0-80764 GCA_023522825.1 Diaporthe ampelina
GCACCACAAAAGCACGTCTCCACGAAGTCCGCCAGCTTGGGCATCTCGTCTTGCACCTTCAGGAACGTCTCCAGCTCACACCAGCCGTCCACCCTGGTCGCGTCGCACTCGGGGAAGCTCCAGCCCAGTGGCACCGTCCGCTGGTTGAGTACGAAATGGATGTACTTGGTCTCGCCTGCCCCTTCGCCTTCAATATAGCCAGTCCTGTCCGCGCTGACGGGTCTAGGCGCTCTAATGACCTCAATGTCCAGCCTGGCGCCAAATGGTGTCAGGTGCGACACGGTGAAGTTGTGTTGGCCCGGGTAGGCCTTGGGCGAGAGTGGCGGGTCGTCCCGGAACTGCGTCAACCCCATTGCAGCCAAGACGGAGATGATGTTTGTATCGTGGCTAAAGTCCAGGTAGAGGGACTGGTTCAACGGAAATGTCTCGGTGCTGCCGTCGAGAGTCGTGTTGATCTGTGAGCCCGAGTAGCCCAATGTATGGTTTCGCAGCCTAGCCATCACCTCTTGCTGGTAACCGATTCCGACGGCACGCTTTGCGGAATCGAGTCAATCTCTTGCGCTTTCTGCAAGCATTTCCTGAGAGGGAACTCACCCCGGTCTTTGACTGGAACCCGCTGTCTCCCGAGAAGAAGAGGTCTGTTTCCCCTGGTCAGCTAACAGAGTAGCCCGGGCCGAGTCGAGAGCGGGCATCCGAATCTGCAGTTGCTTTGAAGCACGTACCGACTGAGTAGCTGAAATGGATCCACTCCTCGTAGGTGAAGAGGTCACAAAAACGACTGAAGCCATAAGCAACCTACGTAGCGTCGTGTCAGCGCCAGCAGTGGAACGGCGACTGCCATGGGGTCTGGACACCTGTGCAATGAGGCTCATGGGCACTCACCGTTTCGTATGGGCACATGTTCTGTGCCGCATAGGTGTCCTCGATGGTCCAGTCGTACCCTTGAATCATGCTGCTGAGTCGAGCAGTTGCTTTGAGGAGTCAGTCTCGTACAAGTGACTTCGAGCTATGACCAAGGGCGAGTCCTACCCTTCTGCAGGTATAGCTGCACCCACTCAGCCGTGGCGTTCCTCCCGCCGTGGTCCCTATCTGCATTAGGGCAGTTCTTGTAGCCTGCCAGTGAGTTATTGAACCCTTTCTCCTCGATGATGACCTCGATGGTGGCGTTCCTCGTCCACTCGAGCCCGAAGAAGCCGGCGACAAAGTACTCGGCAGACTTGAGCATCCTGTCCTGGGTGGTGGTCCGCACGATGATCCTGCTGTTGGGGTTGTACAGCGACGAGTACATGTACGAGTGCAAGATACCCGAGTCGAAAAGCTCCTGCCTGCCTTTTGGGACGAGGATTTCGGCGCCGAGGGCATAGGTCCAGTCGTTGAGGAACTCGAGCGGGCCGGAGGCCTTGAAGCCGGAGCCTGCACTCCTCGCTGCCGCTATGCGCTCACCAAAGGTGACGACGTTGGAGCCTGTACCGCCGGTCGGGTAACGTGAACCATGACGCGACAGCATCTGGACCTGGACGATTTCAGCTCCTGGCGGCAAGGGGTACTCTCGAACGCCGAAGCCCGGGGACGGCGTGTACGGTGACAAGAAGCCCATCATCTGGAAGATGCTCTCATTCTTGGACGACATGCCGTCGATGGGAACGGCCGTCTGCAGCGGCTGATTCGGGACATAGGTGGCCGTGGGGTTGAGGGTCCAAGTCTGAGCCAGGAAGGCCGGCGCCCCGGTCGCAGTCGGGCCAGCCCATAGCTCGGGGGAGGTCTGGAAGTACTGGGGGACCTTTGAGGCAGGTCCGCAGTCACAGTCCGGGCCCGGGCGGGGGCGGAAGCCCAGGACTCCCGGGTTGACCACAAGGTTTAGTGCCACGAGGACCAGCAGGCAAGAGATGATGGTGATGAGAACGGCCCGGAGGTTGACATTGCGCAAGCCTCCAGGAGGCTGAGATTGGTAGGCCGGAGGCTGGTCCAGGGGCGTCTCGGGCCCGTCCTCGGCGTAGTCTTCTCGTCCCTGTACGAGCTGGTAGCCCTGTGCCTCCTTGGGCTTGGGCTTGGGCTTGGGCTTCAGGTTCAGAGGTGCAGGCCGCATCTTCAGCGTCGTGGCGTGCATGGACCGGCAGGAATTCAGTGAGCTCTAGACGTTCGTGACCTAGACGCCCGTAGCTGGCGTCGCAGGTGGGGACGTGTCACGGCCGGCGGCCCATCCAGTGCTCCCGGATGCACGGACCGCTTGTTGCTGCTATATTTACTTCAGCCTCTGTTGGTCCCCACCCAAGCTTCGACATCCTGCGTAGGATCGCACAGGATTTTCGCCTGCATTCTCACTTTCTCGAGGAACTTCCGGGGCTAGTCTTTTGAGAGTGCATGTTGTGGGGCAGAGTGTGGGTCTTATCGCTATTTAGGTAGTGTCCGTGATGTGTGTCCATGGCTTCGTTCAGGCACCTAACATCATGAATCAATCCTTGACCATTTGCTTATAAGTACTATCTGGTAGTGTACTATAAGTAACAATGCATATTTCCAAGGCTCAATGGAGCGATTGGTTTGTTATCGGGGCGTTGCCGGACCCTTGTCTCCTGGTCGTCATATACTTCTTCACCTGCAACAACAACTCCTCAGTGGATAAATGCACCTTGATCGTGGCCATGTTTGCAGACGGGACGCCTAGATCTCAGATTAATCCCAACGCTTATACCAGCTACAAGGTGTGGCCTTCCGCGCCGGCTTCTTCTCATTGAAGTCGACCGCTATGAATGCTCAGGAACTGCTGGTTGAAGTTCGTTATTCCAATTTACCTAAGCCGCAACGCTTTGCCTGACCAGGAAGGACATCCACAAGCAAATACTATCATCCCTTATGCACGAGTAAAATCAACAAGGAGCTTTCTCTCTCGTCATCGTCACCGGTTTCATTCTTGTTCCGCACACGTCCGAAGCCATACACATCGCCTTCATGTAGTGGTAAATGCTTAAGACCCAGCGTTTTAAAATTATAAAATACTATAACAGTGCTTCGAGACTTTGGACGCTATTCTGGTTAATGGAAGATTTCAGAAAGCCCTATATAACATATCATCGTCTGGTTCATCGTGTTGGTTATACGCCCCCTGGGTAGAATCAAAGCAACACGAATGTTGGCTGCCCTTGCTGGGCCCATCTGTGCTCGCCACTCGTCACAGCTGATAGACCAGGAGAATCGGAAGTAGTTGAGTCCTCGCCTCCTCTCATGGTATTGAGCTATGGCGATGATGTATGTGACAACGGGAACTGAGGCCCTCGTGTCAGGCACTTCAGAGTACGTGTTGATTATGACCTAGGTTTAAGGGCTACCCTGTCCTACAACAGGGCAATATTTGACCAGCTCGTGACCGCGCCAAGTGCAGGCGGTACACCCGAGATCAAATTAACCATTCGACGGGCTTGCAAGGCTCAATCAGCACACAGACTCCCGCGCTTTTTTCCTCCAAAAATCATCGAGGCTCAATTACTGATGAATGTGGCGTATTTCCGTCAATGTTGGCTATTGGTAGCCAGAAGGGCATACACGAGGTGGCCACTACCTTGAAATCTCGCCAGATTTAAGCGAGCTGAAGTGGACTTTAGGCCAACCCAGCTGCGATTATGCACACACTGGTGGCAGGTTACAACAGATTTTCTCGATAGCTGCACGATACTAAGAATTGGCTGTCGTGTGACCCTTTCGACAGTACAGCAAGCTCAGCGAAACATAAATTTTGACTTGATCGCTTGCCAGTAGGGACACGAAGCAAGCCCTTCAGATAGGCCTGTCTTCACCGATGTGAACAGCTCCCGGCCGCGGTTCGCCGCGTAGTATCACTCATTAACATGGACTCGCACAAGCTTGGATAGATGTTTCCTTGATGGCATTAATCGTCAAAGCCCGTCCACAGATTAGGAATGTGAATCATGTCCATATACCCATGGGGAGGAAGAGACACGCCGCTCAAGACCTAGTGTTGAGGCATCGCTCGTGGACGAGTAAGGGGTTAACTTGTTCGCTGAGACAACCGGTCACGCTACAAGATGAGACAAATGCGGGCAGCGACTACTAAGGCGTCTTTCAAAGCCGAGCAGACACGTCTAAACCCCCTGGGGCCTCGGAAGACACCAGTCTGTAAAGGCCGCCTCACGGCCGGAAACTCGATGTAGTCATCACTTATGCGGCCCTTGTGATATCGCCTGATGTTGCAATACAGCCGCCAGAACTGCTCTTAATGGCCATCCGTACAGATTCAGACGGCCCATGTGGTAACACAGTTGTTGCCATTCCCGCCGTCGCTGTCTCTTCCGCGTTCTACCCATGCATACTCCGCAGCCGGCGAGATCGGCACCTGAGACGCTGCTGCTAGTAAGAAATGATATCTAGACAACCCTTTATCTGAAAGTCTGACCTAAGAGGTAGAGATAATATGAGGGAGCAGTAGATAGATGAATGATTAGAGTGTATAAGTGTGTGTTTCTGAGTGAATGCTCGCTTGCTATGATAGATCGTGCTAATACCACGGAAGGCATTGTGTCTGTGTCTTTCGTTTCTTGTTTTTCCTTTTTCCTTTTCAAGTAAGGAGAAGACCGAAATAAAAGGTCCTGCGAGTCCCTGCATGGGGGAACCAACTGTGTTCATCTTGAAAGGAATATCGCCTTGTCCTTCTAGGACCCTTACTGTTGTTCTGACTTAATTCGATCTCAATGTAGAGGAGCAGGGCAACCACAGCCTGCATACACAGGGCAGCAGTTGCTCACAACGGGACATCGAAGATCGAGCAACGGACATGGGCCTCTCGATCTAGCTCGAGCCGAAAGCCAGTTCCGTCAAGATTACCGATTAGCGATCAGCGTGCGGGAGGTTGAGTTTGGGAGCTTTTGGGGGGTGACGGTGGATAGAATAGCCGAGGGTCCCTAGTCGCCGTGAAGCGTGCTGAGAGCCAGCCCCACCCTCCCCCCCAAATAGCCATCCCAAGGATGCCGTGGGCTCAAGCCAGATCCGGCTGGCCCCCCTGGCCCCCCTGAAGCGAGTGACAGAAAGGCATTGATAAATCTGACGACAGCTCATTGGGCCCGGGGCGAGGCGTTCCTTATCTCTTGGCGAGGGCCCGCCTCTGCAATTAGCCCGAGAGCTTGTTTCGACCTGACCGGGGCCTGCTCCTCCCATATCTGCACGCTACGGTGGACACTGACAGCAGGTTTTCTTTATCCCTCCTACCCGGGGGGCATTTGGGATGGCGAGGCATGCGAGGGTGTGCGGCAAAGCTGGGGTGCATGAGGCAAAGAACATGCCTCCTGCTACGTCCCGACCCGGGTCTGGAGAGGGCAGCAGGGCAGCAGGGCAGCAGGGCAGGGGCCGGCAACCCCCCCCCCGACTGGGTTCAGTGATCAGGCCATCCGCCCCGTCTTGGGTGCTTGAGATGAAGCCCAAGGGCAACCTTAAAAATAAAAGCAGCGCGGGCAGCACGGTGGGAGATTCCGGTATGCCGCCCGGAGCCTCGCAGATGGTTTGCCAAGGGTCTTGGGACGTGAGCATGCGAGGTACCCAAGGGGTCTGGGACGGGGGCAGGTCGAATGGGCATGGATGGCCGAAGAAATTTACAATTTTGCGCTGCTGGGGAGATGCCGGGCATCGGAGATGGGAGGCGAGTGCGGTTGTAGCGCCGGTGGTGCATGACTGATTGGTCTGACACTGTCGTTCTGACTGACTTGACGTCTGTCTGATAAGTGGTGACGGGCCTGTTGGCGGCGGACGATTTCGGGATGATAAACAAGGTGGGACTTGGGGCAGGCCTACACAGTACTTGTACGAGTGAGGCTCAACCGACACGTCTTGCTAACACAAAGGACAAATGGTTTGCTAAGCGATTCAGCCCTGCCCCCAGTTTTGGGACCCGGGGCAGACCGAGACGTCAGGACGGCAGGACGGCAGGACGGCAGGACCTCCACTGAGCCGGGCTGGACCCTTGAAAATGAGGGCTCTCGTGCATGACATGGCATTGGGACAAGAGACCAGCCTCTGCCTCTGCCTCTCCGGGTCCCCGCCGCTGTTCCTGCAGACTTGGCCGGGCAAGACGGGTTGGGTCTGACGAGCGAGCCCGGACTCAAGTGTTCCTGCCTGGCAGGCCTGGCCGATGGGCATCCGATCTTGCACTTTCGGCCCACGCCCACGCACACGCCCACGCACGCCCACGCCCACGCATAGTACACGCCCATGCCCATCCGCCTTGCCCGATCCGGCACCCAGCACCCCCGGTCGCCGAGCCCCCACAGGCCCTTTGGTCTTGTCGATGCCGCCTCTCTTTTTCTTTTGCTCATCCCCCACAGGCTGGATGGCCAGAAGCAGAGGTGCCGGTGCCTGACACCTGCAGGGGGCCTGGCCACAATGCAGCACTGCCGTGGCCGTTTTCCAATTGCAATTCCAATTCCATTTACATGAGCAGGATCGTGTCCCCAATGGTTCGTCATCTGTCTAAGTCGAGACCCCCCCTCTCCCGTGTCCGCACCGCACCCCGGGCCCCGCCGCCAACCACCAGATAGTGTAGATACTATGTAGCCTAGGTAGGCAGTAAGCCCTAGCATAGCATAGCACAGATGCAGCCGTACGCCGAGGGCAGATGTTGAACATGGGCGGCTGTCGGCCAGCCCTGGCAGTGTCGGGGGTCAACAGGCGACAGGTCGAGGTGGCCGTATCTTGGGTGGCCATGAGCTGATGGCTTCAGCAAATCCACGCCTTGTGCCGGGATCAACACGGCGTGGGGTATCCTCGATAACAGTAACGTCCCCGTCAGAGGGCCCTGGCCAAAACCCCACGGGTCGGAGGGCCTTTGTGCATGCGCCATGCGTGCTGGCGTAGCGGCGGTCGAGGGGGGCACAAAGGACTCGTCGCCCGCTCCGTACAGCGCAGGCTGGGCCCCGTCGCAAGCAGAACAGTCCGCGTTGACAAGGCAGGGTTTGGTGGTCTGCACACAGAACGGCCCGGATCCCTCAAGCCCTCGAGTGTCTGAGCAGCATCTAAACCCATCCAGTCCTCCTCCCCAGTAGCCTCTCGCACAACCAAATCCTGCGTCGCCCACGAGTGTCGAGCCAGCCAGCTGGAGTGACGGGCCCTACCTAGCAGGTACTAATCACTTACCTAGCAACTCGGGCAACCTAGGTAGGTAAGGTACCTAGGCAGGCAGTAAGTAGGCATCGACATAGGTAGATACCTATAGGTACACAACACCACACTCACTACCTTGCACTACGACCACAGTACCACAGTACCACAGAACCACAGAACCACAGAACCACAGAACCTACCTGGGGCTGCTTCGCTGTGCACCATCCCCCCCCCCGGAGGAGCCAGAAAAGAACCCGGGGGCTTTTCTTCCTATCGCCTTCCTGGATCAAGCCTCACGACCTGCACCCAGCATCGGGACCAGGGCCCCCTGTGTTGATTCTCCCACGCATCTCTCTTCTTCCTGGCCCACTGCAATCCACAAGAGATCACCAAGAAACGCATGCCTGGCCCATCTTGTTAGCTTTCATATATTACTACTCCGGTTCCTCTTCCACCGCCCTTGGCGTGTCCCTGCCCTTCACCCTCTCCTTCCTGTCTGTCGAAATCGCTCTCCCGCGTAAGCCGTCGCACTTCGACAGCTTGTGCCTCGCCCCGACCCGCATAAACATACCATAAGCTCAACTGGAAAGCTTACACTACTCGTCGCCCATTGTCCTACCAGGAGGCCGCTCTCATCTGGGCCTTCACACTCCCCTCCCCCGGGCCGACATAGCAGTCGTCAGACTGCCAGCTTCACCAGCAAGCAAAGCTCCACTCACACCGGCACCATGTCCTACTCATGGATCGGAGCACCCGCCGTCTTCAATGGCACCAATGAGGAGACTGGTGGTGATTCTGGTGTGTAGCAGACAAACCCCAAAGGAAAACTCGGCACCGGTGCTGCCGCCGCCGCCGCCGCCGTTGTCGTTAATAGGTGGTGAAGGCTAGCTGACAGTCTCTTATGTAGCCACCGAGAACCTGAACCAGTGGTACCAGTCCGGTGACCAGGCCTTTATCATTGTGGCCTCGTGCATGGTTTTGATCATGATGCCCGGCATCGCCTTCCTCTACTCAGGCCTCGCTCGGAGAAAATCCGCCCTATCCATGATCTGGGTCGTCATGATGTCCTTCTCTGTCATCGTCTTCCAGTGGTACTTCTGGGGCTACTCGCTCGCCTTCAGCTCTGTCGCCACCAACGGCTTCATCGGCGACCTTCACCACTTCGGCCTCATCAACACCCTCGCCGTGCCCTCACCCGGCTCGCCCCTGATCCCCGAGCTCCTCTACTCCTTCTACCAGATGCAGTTCTGCGCCGTCACCGCCGCCCTCGTTGTCGGCGCCACCGCCGAGCGCGGCCGCGTCCTCCCGGCCATGGTCTTCACCTTCTTCTGGGCCACTCTCGTCTACTGCCCCATCGCCTGCTGGGTCTGGAACATCAACGGCTGGGCCTTCAACTACGGCGTCCTCGATTACGCAGGCGGCGGCCCCGTCGAGATCGGCTCCGGCATGTCGGCACTCGCCTATTCCTGGGTCCTCGGACGTCGAAACGAGAAGATGATGCTCAACTTCCGCCCCCATAACATCTCCCTGATCCTCCTGGGCACAATCCTCCTGTGGTTCGGTTGGCTCGGCTTCAACGGGGGCTCCGCCTTCGGTGCCAACCTCCGCGCCACCATGGCTTGTTGGAACTCGTGTCTGACTGCCATGTTTGCGGCCATGACCTGGTGCCTCCTCGATTTCCGCCTGGCCAAGAAATGGTCCCTCGTCGGCTGGTGTTCCGGTACCATCTCCGGTCTCGTGGCCGCCACCCCAGCATCTGGCTTCATCCCGCCGTGGGCGTCTGTGGTTCTCGGTGTGGTTACTGGTGTGTGCTGCAACTTTGGCACCAAGATCAAGTTCCTGGTCGGTATCGACGACTCCCTAGACGTTTTTGCCGAGCACGGCATCGGCGGTATTGTCGGCCTCATCTTCAACGCTCTCTTTGGCGCTGGATACATCATCGGTCTCGATGGTGTCAACACCGGCGTCATCACGGGCGGCTGGCTGGACCACAACTACAAGCAGCTTTACATCCAGATCGCGTACATCGTAGCGTGCTCGGGCTATGCCTTCGTCGTGTCCGCCATCATTGCCAAGATCATCGACCTGATCCCTGGGCTGAAGCTCCGGGCCAGCGAGGAGGCTGAGTTGCTGGGTATGGACGACGACCAGCACGGCGAGTTCGGTATGTTTTCCTCCCAGGCCAAGAACCCCCTGACGTCTAGCCGCTCTCCCTTGATCTTCATGCTGACCCGCCCATGCCAACAGCCTACGACTACGTCGAGGTCCGCCGAGACTTCCTGGCCTGGACACCTGCCCAACAGGAGCAACGCATTGATGGTGTCGGTCTGGTCCCCCAACACGGCATCGAGGAGCACCAGATGCTGGCCAACGGCACCGCATCAGCCTCTAGGGCCAGCGAGGAGGCTGAGAAGCGCGCTGTCGGATCTTCGGATCGGTCCAACAACGAGAGGTCGATCAACGAGAGATCCAATAACGACAGGCCGCAATAAATGGGACCTAGCGTGCTTTATCTTTCTTTCTGGTCCAGGTTTTCTTTTTATTAATACATGATGATGCTTGAGAGAAGATTGGTCATTCGGTTTGGAGCAGCGTAGCGTGCCTAAGGATAGAGAACACTTGGGATGGAATTTACTGGCATTGGGCGTGGGTGGGCTTTGTGTTTTCTCATATTTGTTCCGCTTTTGTCACGGACTCGTCGGCTCAGGGGTTACAAAAGTTCGAGTGGTGCTTGTGCTCTCAGGCTCGTGCCTTTTACTACATGGGCAGGTGGACCACTTTCGGACAACCACTACCGAGGTTTGCCACCGGGCAGGATGACCTTTGTGTTATAGGATGATTTCAATTATACCCGCTTCGTCCCCCCCCCCCAGTCGTTGAAGTGATCTCTTTAATGATATCGACCTCCAGAACCAGAGTGATATGTCCTTTGAGCAGGCTTTTGGAGAAACAACGTTGTCTTGTACTCGGTGCTGCCGAGGGTGGTTGCAATGTGAGCCACGAGCCTTGTAGAACCGAAACAAAAAGAAAGGGGGGGGTGGGGAACGGGTCTCGCTGCTGGTTGGGCCTCAATACAAGCGGCTTCCTAGGCACGGCACTTGGTCGTCCCTGATGGCTCCTTTCAGGAGGACATGTGCCAGTCGCGTACGAAGCATAACCAAGGCCAACTCCGAAACCACCATTGTCAGCGCAATAGAGCAGCTCGGTGGTCAAGACAGCCCGTTGCACTGTGCGGTCGTTGCGCCCCTGTGCCCCCCCCCCCAAACCAAGATATCAGAGCCAGCCTCCAGGCCACCCGATTATATTGGACAATTACGGTATGCCAAGGAGGGAGTACTTCCTTATCTCGGGAGGACAACCCTGCAAGACCAAGCAGGGGACCAGGTCGGCCGTCGCTAGTGCAGCCAATGCCTCGGGGGCGGGTCGGGGGCTTCTGGTGGTTGGACGGGGGTCATGTTGGGCGCACACGAGCACAAGACGAGACAGACAGACTACCGCATGCAGCACCCCACAGTCGGGATCGGCTGCAGGAGATCGGCCAGATTACCCAGGTACGTGCATCTGAGATCCAGAGCGCCGGTAATGCATTCTCTTCCGAGAGCGAGGGACACGTCCTCTCCTTTTTTTTTCTTTCCTTTTTGTCTCTTATACAGTTAGACCTGAGGGCTTTTCTTATCTACCGCACTAGTTGGTTGATATCAGCTATCATCTAATCCCCTCAGCCTCTTCACTCGCGCCTGGGCGGCCAAAGATAAGAGGAATGCCACTCGTCACCCATACCAGGCATATATGAGTTGAACCCGATCTGCCACGCCGCGATCAGCATTGATAAGTTGACGCCTGGGCTCCTGGCAGACAGGCAACGTCTGGATCATCGTGGAGAAGGAGCTGTGGGGGTCCCGGCTTGGCGATCCTTCCGGGCTGGCCCCTCCATCTCCAGGCCCAAGCTGTGGATAGCTTCACTGGTTCAGCCAGCCAGGGCTTGTCATGCATTTGCGACGAAGCTCTCGCAACGGCGTCAATACCTACAGACAGGAGCAACAGGCAGGCACTTGGAATCCGAGACTGTCAATCAACGAGTAGGCGCCTACTAACTCAGAACCCGGCCATCCCTGGGAGTCGTGCACTCGTCCCTCTTGCCAGCGGCCTCTGTCAAGGCCTACCCGACCCACTTCTTTTCACGTTGCACGCCACCCAATTTTGAGCCGCTTGATTACGTATGACCACCTGCCCTGCTTTGGTCTGCGACTCCAAAACATTTGATATTGTCTTTGTCCCAATTTGTATTTTCAACCGGAGACATCACTATGTACAACTGAAATACCTTCCTCCTCTCTCTCTCTCTCTCTCTTTCTCTTTCTCTCTAACATACACACACAGGGTCCCCCTCTCTCTAAGGACGCCAAGATGCGCTCCTCACCCGCCACCCAGCAAAGCCTTAGGAGACGGTGAGAGAGTAGGCGGTAGTCTTGAAGACAGTCTCGGAGCCCGTAAAGGGCTCGGTTCCGGCCTGCAGGCTGGTGATCCAGTTGCTGTCGGAGACTCCCTGGTTCTGCACAAGATAAGTGAGGAATTCCATCATGTCACCGGAGAAATCCTCGACAGGCGAGTCGGCCACGAATGAGTAGACGGTCGTGTCACCGTTGGGGCCCTCGAACAGCTTGAACGAGGTTGACCCAATGGTCGGCGTCGCGATGGCAGAGCCTGTGCTGGAGATGGGGCCGGCACCGCCGTAGGCTGCCAGCCAAACCATGATCTCGTATGAGTTGGTGCCCCCTTGGGTCGGCGCCAGCCACAGGTCGTACGACACATCCGCGACAATGTCAGTGTTGGAGTAGCTGTGGCTTATTGTTAGCCTGTGTCTGCCTAGCTTGGGTCTTCCAAACCACCAGAGACTCACGTCCACTTCCAGGTGGAGGGGATGGACTTGACGGCGCTCAGCTGCTTGCCCACGTTCTCCAGGGCGGCGTTGGAGTAGGACTTGACCGAGGTGGACCCGCCCTGCCAGTTCCAGTTGGTTTCCCACGCGACCGTGGTCCCGTCGATGCTGTCGAACGAGGTGCACTGCTTGCCAGAGGTGGCCTGAGCCGCACCCCAGTTGTTGTGGTAGATGGTGTATGGGCCGGCCTCCTTGGAGCCGAACGAGTCGCACGAGATCTCGGTCGCCCGCTTGACTGAGGGGGCAGCAGTGACCGAAGTCGCGGCCAGCACGATGGAGGCAATCTCAGCGGTGAGCTTCATCTTGGTAGTCGTCGAGGGATTCAACCGGGGGTTTTTCTTCTTCTTTTTCTGGCTATGAGCAGCTTGTTGTGCGCGTCATGTGAATGTCAGGTTAGGATTCGAACGAAGGTCGGAAGCACCAGGGCTCAGCAACGAAGAGACTGTGGAAGTGTGGATGGGAAGAGAGGTAAGGCTGAAGGGGACTCAAGCCATATAAGGTAAACTTGATGGCGCTCGCCTTCTAGAGGTTATATTCTCTGACGGGCTTCCCCCCACAACGTACCCGGCCCCTGACCGTGGTTCGGCTGGACCCCGACTCGACGGCACCCACACGGGGACCCAAGGAGTGTTTCATGCAGAGCGACGGCAAATTAAACAAGGCCCACCAATCCGCTCACTGCCCCGGAGCCGCTGGTCCCGATTGATGGGAAATGGTAGCCCATCTAAGTGAGGCCGCTTCGTTTTGATGGCACAAAAGTTTCCACAGGGGGACAGGCCTGCTCGTGCACAGTTTCCAACCGACTCTGCCGGCTTGAAGTCTCGGACAACAACTTCTATCTACCAAGCCACTGCAGCGGCCGCTAGCATCACCCGTTCCCCTGCCTGGTCTTGTTGCTGCTGTTTCCCAGATTCTTGTTTGGGAGATCAGGAAACGCCAAGTCCGAGTCAGCTTGTCCATCCGTTGCTCCTTGCAGACAAGATCCCCGTGCAGCAGTGATGGGCTTGACTAAGACCCCGGGGCCGTCACTCTTCTTGGGACAGGTCTGAGTCTCTCCAGGCCCCCCAAAAACGAAGAGTACAAAAATAATTTCCACCGTCGTGCGCAGTGGCCCCTACTCCCATCCACTTATTCTCCCATCCCCTGTTTCCCGGGAGTCAACTTTCTCTCCACCACCCGATTTCTGGTCAGTTACCGGGTCATTCGAGATGATGGGCCCTCAAGCAGGCAGGAGGGAGCTTTGGTATACTCCCAAGGGGCTATGGGGTCCGCCTCGACAAAGCAAAAACAAGCTCGCCGAAGCTTGAGCCCCAGGACATCCGAAGCCTGCAATCCCCGTTCAGGAGGCCCCGCCTTCTCCCGAGGGCCCCACCCGCCCTCGCCCGGATTTGACGCCATTTTGAGCCATGATCATCGGCCTTACGCGTGGAAACAACACGGCCATCTCGTCATATGGTGGGTTTCCCGCACGCCGTGGCCGCGGCCTCAGTGGTGGGATTTGTTTTGTCGTCTGATGCAGGTGTTCGTTCACAATAGATGCGCAGATCCCTCTCTATGCGTCGTGCCTGATCGTCGATGATCAACTCTTTTGTGAACAAGAAAAGATGGGCGGATGGATGCACTGGGAACCAGGTTGGCGTTTACGGCCCCGGCCAACCTAGCCGGGCGAACTGGCTCGACTTTCCATACACAGCTCGCCCCCGCTTGATTGCTCCTGCTGGAGACAGCCTTGTTGTGTTTGCTCTCGACTGCCGCTACTCGGCCTTCAGTGGACCGTACATGGGACCATCTAGACAAGGGTCGTTTCATTTGCTCTGGATGCCATCGTCTGACTGTCATTCTGGTCAACGGCCGAGAACTCAGCAGCCGCCTATATCTCCGAAGGCGGACGATTGCTGCCGAGGCTGTCTCGGAGTTGCCGTGGGTAAGGGGTGATGAACCCTATGGCAGTCAGTATGTAGGCCGAATCCGAGCATAATATGGTCCTCATCTCACCGCTGGACAGACAAGCTGGACCGTTGGTGCGTACACAGTGCAAGCCGACCAGCCCTTCGAGGTTGCCCGGGCCAAGCTCCATTATGATGGTCGATTTGCAAGTAGCCGGTCTTTTCTTTCAGGGCACCTTGAGCTCGCGGGAAAGAGCTCATTGAAGCCATCGCCTGCTCCCGAGCGGCTGCCCGTGAGATGGCCTATCAGAATTGCGGCCCATGACATCCAGATGCCACATCATCGAGGCTGGAGGGTCCGGGAGGGTATCATTGCGAGTGTGCTTGCTCTGTGGCGCTTGAGGACCACGGGCTAGCTCTCGAGCCAGATTCGCATTTTAGATGGAGTTATGAACGCATATCACGCTGCACTCGATCCTCGATGCGAGAAGTTGAGGAGCCTGTATTGATCCGTACACCCTCTGGCACTGGATCCCAAAACCTGCAATGATTTTCTCCGCGGATCCCTCAACGTGGCCAGATATTTCAACGTCAAGCAGCCGTGTGTTCCACACAGCCTTGTCGTTGTCGCACTCAGCCGTGTCTTGAGCCTGGTGGAACGGTTGTCGTCCGCGGGCCCGGGACTCGAGAATAATAGCTTTGTGCTCGACAGGGATTTGGCGCGGCAATGTCATTAGTGGGGGTCTTATCGCGATAAAGATCCCCTCCTGCCCAGGAGTGGGCCAAACGGGCCCTTTCCTCCAACCTCGTCACAGTTCGTCTGTCTCCTCCATTCCATACATCACAGCCTGTCGAGCCTGTCTGAATCAGTCTTGTCTTGGGATAACGCGGGCAAACGGGTCCAATCCTCCCAGACTGTCCTATAGGACGTTGTCCCATAGAAGGTCAAGACGGTATCGCATGGGAAGTTTCTCCCTAGGAAGTTAGGAGGCTACGCAGTGGAGGCTATCCCGTAGGAGGCCGATTCCATGTGAGGTTAGGAGGTTGTCCTACAGGGAGATGTCTCTGAGGAGCTGGCCGCCCGCACTCTGCTGATCACAACTGATGTTATCATTCGTGTTATCAGTATGCCAGCTGCCAATGCCCAGCCAAGCGACGGAGGCAGGGGCTTCGTCCCAGGGTATACTGTGAAGTATCGCGGCTCACAGAAGGCAGAGGATCGTTTCGGATCCGGGTGCCGGGAGGATATCTCGGGCATGCTCCACGATCATGAGAATGAGCCGTATCCTCAGAGCTTCTCCGGCCAGTGGGAAGACTTCCCTCGGGTTGCCAGAGCACGCATGAACCTGACAGCGCTTTCTCAGCACTATGACTTGTATTTTGTGGCATACAAGGGCTTCGTTCACGTCTACCGCCTCGGTCGAGGTATTAAGGTCGCGCTGGGGGAGCCCCTCGCGATGCTTGACCCAGATATGAGCAAGACTGAAATGTCCAAACATGTCTCCGGCGATATCAACCCCGGCTGCCCACACGAGATTAACCATATGGTCGTGGGGAAGTTGGGGGACGAGGAGGTGCTCGTTGTCAGCAGGGACAACGGTGATGTCCAAGCCTGGTACACAGCGACGATTGCGGAACACATCCAGAGGAACCGGTGCGTGAGGAGAGACCCGATCCAAACAAACGGCCGTGGACAACGGATAGATAAGGTACAACGGCAGCCACAACCGAGGCACTTCTTCTCAGAAAATGTCGGAGCGTCAGCCTGGGGCTTAGCTGTCCACGAGAAATCTCGCTTAATAGCGGTTTCGTCAAATTGTCACGAGGTAACCGTGTTCGCCTTCGCACTGAGTAGCTGCAAAGATGTCGGCGGAGCACGGGTGGGCGGGATCGACGCCGCTCACAAGAAAGACGGCCACAGAGATGTTGCGAAATGTGAGAGAGATTTCAGCGGCCCACCGGTGCGGCGTGATGAGAGAGTCACGACACAACTGCCGCAGACGAAGCCGAGGAAACGTACTGCCAGGATAGATAGGCCTGGCACTGGCAGCAGCGAGGTATACGACAAGGCCGACATCAGACAAACTGAGACAACGATCGACAAGGAGTCACAAATTTGCGTGCTTAATCAAAGGTTACAGGCACGGCAGCGGACGTGGAGAATCGTACTATCATTTGGGGTCGAGGCGTGCAATATGCCAAGCATCGCGTTTTGTGATGATGCCGATGGGAACGGCAACCGGGTTGCTGCCATTGACATCAACGGATATCTCTACGTTGCTGATATCTGGCAAGTCGCTCGAAAGCCCCTCAGGATCCCTCCCCACAACGTGCAGTTCCCGAGCGGAAGACGGTACAGGCAGGTCCGCGGGTGGAATTTGCTGGCTATCACCGATGCGCAGTTGCTGCCCACCAAAACAGTTCACGCAGCCCTGGGCATACAACCACTCAAGTGTGTTCGTCGAGCCAAGACAACTCGTGGTGCTTGGCAGGATATATCGAGATGCATGGCAGAAGTCCGGTACGACGCCGTTTCAAGGCGGCATAAACAACGCATCGCCGCTTTTGAGTCGAAAGATTACAGCGAGGACACCGACGGCACCTCGAGGGATGCCTTCTCCCTCGTGGATTTCGGGGAAGCAGTCACCATTACGCCGCCTCTGTCCGAGAATATCTGGCATCCAGTGTACGACCCCAATGACGGCATCGATCTCGACGAGATACACCCCGTGGGTCTGGCTATGACGGTAGTGCCCTACTCGGGTGCTCACTTCGCCGAACTTGCCACACCCGAATCGCTGGTTGAGTTTGCGGGAATCAGGGGCGCGGCGAGGCGAGCACACGGCCTGCATGTGCCCCTCAGCATCGGCCAGTTCCGGCAGAACGCTCAGCGTTGGGGAGGGGAAGATCTGTTGCGAAACATCAGTTTCCTGCGATTCAACGAGGAGGACCTGGAGATGCTCTCCCTGGACGAGACAGACACTGGTGTTGTGTGCCATCAGTAAGCGCCCGATCCCCATGCCCGGTTGCGTGCTCTGTCCCTCTTGACATTTCGGGCACTAACAACTACAGTGTGCTGGATAATATTAATACGAACAGAACTGTGGCTCCGTGGGACATGGCCTTTGGCAAGAGGTGCAGCATGCTCCTCACCGTCCCGGAGCTTCATCTCGTGATTATGGGCTCAATGTGTGGACGCGTCGCACTCGTTACGCTCACGAAACCTCCACATGCGGAAGACGCAATTCCGAGGCGTGCCTTCCGTGTCGACGCCGTACTGCCGTTCCAGGACGAGGAGGAGACTGCTGAGCGCCCATTTGTGTGTCTGTTGGGCATAGCGGTCTCGCCAATGCCTGAGCCCCACTCGCAAGGCATCGAACTGAGGCGGCGCCAGCATGTGCGGAAGGGACGCACACGGTCGATTGAGACAGATTCACCGAGAAGATGGAGGCTGATACTCAACTACCAAGACCACACGGTCATGCAGTACGATATCGTTAAACGGGATCAGGATGAAACGGGCTCTTGGAGCGACTTTGCAGGGTTCAGGGTACATTCGCGCAGGATGCCCAAGGCCGAGGATGGCGACACAGGCGACGACACGGAACCGTTGTTTTGAAGGGAAGGCTACTTGGTACGCCTCAAAATACCATAGTCACTTACCGCATTGCTACATGAATATTTGCGAAAATTATACAGTGACGTGGCAAAAGCCCCTGCAACTAACTTGCTCTGTTGTATTGTTTTACAGGAGGTCATCCTATAAGAGGGATATACTAGAGGAGGTCGCCCTACGAGAAATCAGGGAAGAGATGCCGTATAGCTGCGTAGCAGATACCTGAGTCATTGACAAAATATTGAACAATCCCCCTTAGTCTATAAATCATCGTGATCTTTCCGATACTGACCACCAGGTACAGTACGGGTCAGGTTTTGGACCTAGACACGGCGTAGCCTGCCTGCCCAAGTGAAGCCTTTCACAGTCATCTCTGGTTATTTTTGATTCCATTTCCACTCTCTACATTTGTAGCCCTAGCAAGATCAATCAATACCCGCCCATGCTCCAAAGGGTATGGGTGAATCCGTTCCTACCCTGCAGCCAACCTCTGTCCCACAAATGACCGGCTAATCATGGGTATTTCCATGGTATTTTGCACCCTTATCCATGGACACGAGGTCCTATGTATAAACGCATTGCGCCCAAGTTTTCAGCCGAATAAACCCAACGCCTCGCGGAACAAAACAACTTGTTGACAGGATGCCAACATCTGGGAAGCTCAACTAACCAACGTGTAGTCGTAGCAGCAAGCGATGTGGGTGCCCTGCCCCGCCACATGCGGCTCCATTCGCGACTCATGCTTTCGCCACGGCCACGGTGAATGCCAGCGCCTCGTGGGCGCACTAGGCCCGCATGAGCTCTGACATGTCTCGCATCCGGTAGTCCAGCACCGGCGTCACCCAGTCGTCCTCGACGAGCGAGTACGTCTCCTTCTTGTCATCCTTTGGCTTGCGCGGGTTGATGGCCCAGTAGCCAAAGTCGGCATTGATCTCCTTGAGGTAGCGCAGAAGGTTCCCCCAGTAGTTGGCGTCGCCCTGGCCCGGGTGCTGCGGCGCGCCGAACTCGCCGATCCAGACGGGGGCGATGTCGTCCTCGATGAGGTACGCCCAATTCGCCTGCATGGCCCTGACAAAGGACGGATAGGCCCGCTTCGAGAAGCGGCCTTCCATGCTGCCCCAGCCGGACCACGCGTACACGTGCGCGCTGTAGACGACCCTCTCGGGGACGTCGAGCCTGACGGGCCGCGAGCGCGCCCCGGACAGGTCATTGCCCGACTCGGTGCCGCCCACAATCATCAGCCAGTCCGATTTCAGCCTCAGCAGCCTGTTGGCGGCCAGCTCAGCCGCGGTCGCCCACCTGTCCCACGACATGGTACCCCAGACCCCGCGCACCTCGTTGCGCAAGTCGGCGCCGATCACGTAGGGGTCGTCCAGGAAGCGGGCCATGACGGCCTCCCAGTGTTGTATCCACTCCTCCTCGGTCTGCTTGATGCGGCACAGCGGGCCGAGGTGGTCGTTGGCCCAGCCGGCGTCGCAGGGGTCCGCGCCGCAGCACCAGGTGGCGTGGGTGATGTGGTTGTTGATTATGACGGCGATGCCCTCGTCGGTCAGGGCGCGCACGCAGGCCTCGAATATGTCCATGGCGCGCAGGCCGACCAGGTCCGGGTTCGCGGTCAGCAGGTGGGGCAGGATGAGCGGGTTGCGGATGACCAGCTCGTCGGCGTAGGGCATCCGCACGCTGTTGAAGCCCAGCTTGCGTATGGTCTTTGCAATGACGGAGCGGTGCTGGACGTCGAGGCCGCCGGGGATGAAAAGCTCGTCGGAGGCGCCGTACCAGTTGACGCTGGCGAGCTGGAAGCGGCGGCCATTGGTGTCCACGATGTCGCGGCCCCTCGTGCGCAGGGGCAGGGAGTATGTGGTGATGCTGGTGTCGGGGGCGGGCGGCACGAGGGGCTGCTGGGCGAAGAGGCGGGCGCCGGGATCGGGTATCCAGGGCTCGTTGGAGGAGGCCTCTGCTCTCCAGAGGAAGTGGAAGAAGCCCCCGAGGAGGACGAGGGAGAGGAGGAGGAGCATTCGGGAGGGTTTGGCTTCGAAACACGCTGCTGACCTCATGGAGCTGGATTGGCCGGTTCCGCGAACTGAGGGTGTTCTTTTGTCTGGGGGGCACGGGGTGTGTGTGGTCTTCTCGTCTTGGGAAGGGCGAGACCTTGATTCGGGAAGTGGTCGATCTCAAGGAGGAGTGGGCGCGTGTGCCATAGCTCTGTTGTCCGGTGGCAGGGTACGGCGGCGGCGGCGGCGGCGCTGCTGACCCTCGGCCTTATAGTACTACTGGGCAGCACGGCTGGCTGGGGAGAGGGCTCATCTGGGCGCGGGTGAGGCGGAAGAGCAGTGCTCGTGATTTCATGCAACTAGGCCTGCAGGGATGCTCGAATCCCAGCAGAACCAGCTGGCTGGACGACGTGGTGGGGACAGAGGGATCAAGATTTGCGATGGCATGGGCGGCTCGACGGAAGGCTCGGTAGACAACTGGCAATCACCGGCGTTGAAGAGCACCGAAGGCAGAGAGGGCAGGGACAGGACGTCACTTCAGTCGGTGGGCTCGGTAGTGTGGCACGTCTGAGTTACATAATCATCTCGGACCCTCTCCCTGAGTCCACGGCCGATCCCTGCTTGTGCGAGCTACGGCACGGCAGGCTTCCTTCATATCAAGGCCGTAGATCCATCCACCCGTCTCAGACGTGAACCGGGAAAACATATACAAAAGTTCAAATTGGGTATCCTTTTTCTAGCGCTTCCTCCTCCTCGCCGCACCCTCCTCCATCCGTCTCGCGCGCCCTCGGCCACTTCGGAGCCCGTCGAGCACGCGACCACCCCGGAACCCGACTGCTACCTGGATTGCTCATCAGCCCGGCACCCCCGGAGTTTCTGTCACAGCCATTATACAACAGCACATGGTTTTCTACCGCCCCTCGCACACATCAAGCGCCCGATGCCATCCCCAGATCTCTCGTTCCTTCAGCTTCGCCCCGCTTTGTTGCTCCTGAAAGCGCAACTTCGCTCAACTTGTGCCAAGACAGACACTCGGCTTTTTGGATGTTGTCGTGTGTGTCCCCCACACAATTGCCGACGTCACAACCTTGCAATCCTCTGCCAAACTAATGTTACCCAGATCAATATCGCCATCAACAGATCCACGGCGGCGCCTCCCCCCCGGGTACGCGGTCGGGTTGGGGCAGATCTCCGTGTGAACGAACTTCATACTGGCGCCATCAAAATGGCTTGAACTTGAATCAAGCGGAATGCCCCGTCGGCCAAGCCCGCATACACGCCAGGCTAAATGACGGTGGCCATTTGCGTGTGGTGGTTCGTGTGGATGGAGAATTTAGCTACCTGGGCCACCACCTGCAATGCTCGCTTGTATCGTCGAGCTCGCGGGGGAGGCCATCAGGGTTTGGACAGGTATGGTGCAGTTGCGGGAACGACAGGCACGTGAGTGCATTCTCTTTCACGAGGTAGGGAACCAAAGTCGGCCGTAAATTCCGGAGCGCGGTAAGAGCACGTACCCGGACGTGTTCGCGTACTTATTCGTCTCGTCTCGTCTCGTCTTCCGCCCGCACTCGTTCTCTTCCCTCATATCCTGTTCATCCCCAGGGGATTCATGTCTTGCTGGCCGTAGCTTTGTTGCTGTTGGTGATGGTGTTGGTACGCCGTCTGCGGAGGACTCTGTGAATACTGGCCCGTTGGCGGTGGACTCCGCGAGTACTGTCTTGCCGCGGTCGCGTCCCAGCCAGCCTGCGAACCCTGACCTTCTCGCGTGGGCGGTCTTGGGCTGGAGAAGGACCTCACAGGCGGCTGATACCGTGCCTGGGGTCCAAAATAATCCGGTGTCCGCCGGCCCGAGCTCATCTCGGGGCTGTCAATCGTGGGGCTCGCGGTCGAGGCGAGGTAACTTCTTATGGGAGGATAGATCGGACCCTCTCGAACTGTGTCCGGTGTTACCATTTCGTCCATGTAATTCTTCCCGGAATCCCGGGATAGCATCTCGTACGAACGTGGGTCTGTATTCATCTTCAGGTCGTCCAGCCTTGCATCAACTGATACAAATTCGCGCTTGGCGGCAGGACGGCGGCCCAATAGGTCTAACCACGCGGTCACCATGGACCAGCGCCCGAGCAACATGAGCAGCCAGAAACCGTTCATCTGCCCCGATGTCAGTTTGTCTGGGTTTCAGGAAATAAGGGATGGGCGGGTCTCCTGCGGTGGACGTACAGCCAAGAGCATCAAGACAGCTCCAACGGTAGCCATGTCTACGGCTATAGTGCCGGCCTGATCTAGGCACTTGTTCTTGTCTCCGTCATTGATTGTGATGCAAGCAATCCAGGGAAGCGCGATTGAGGGGTCCTGCTTGACGGATTCGATCGTGTTGTCCTGGAACACGAAGACCACGGCGAAGAAGATGACGTCGGCAATGATGATCAGGACGATAGCGATTCCTCGCCACTGGAGCTGGATGACACGGCGGATCCGGCGATATGCCTGTCGTGGCGTCATGGTGCGGATACTGTTGGAGTAGGAGGGCAGGCCTGCCGAGTTCTCGGTGGTGGCATTGTTATCAGCCAGGGACGCGAGATATACCTTGATGCAGTAACCGAAAGTTGCGAACTGGATAATGATTGTGGCGCCGGCGAGGACAAGCAGTGGGATCCACAGATCTGCGAGGCTGTTCTGGTGGTTGATGTGGCAGGTGGCTCCGAAACGGAACGAAACACCGCTCAGGGTCAAGGCCAGGATGATGCCGATGGCTGGCAGTCCCCATCCTGCAGCCTGCGAGAACCACATGAAATTTCGGCCGACCACGACCTGCCAGCAAATCTGCAGGTGAAGGGACAGTGCCCTGAGGAAGATCCAGAGCACAGCAGCCCAGCCCCCGATGATGAGGAACGTGCCCGACGCGGCGCACACCGAGCTCGTCTGCATGTCGTTTGGTGTTATGGCGTCGTAACACTGCTCCGGTTTTCCTGCCAGCGGGATGACGAAACCCAGATTCATAGAGACCACGGCAACTGTCAGGCAGATGCTGAGATAGTGGCGGTGCGTCTTCTCAATGGGTAAGAAGGCCCAAGACAGGAGCAAGAACAAGCAACAGACCGTGCTCGCCACCGCGACCCAATTTGCCGCTGTGCTCATGGGCTCGAAGCTGTCCGGATAGGCCCAATCTGTCATGGGACAGGGCAGACAGCACGAATAGCCCGTCCGGTTCATACATAAGCGGCCCTCGACGACTGCGTGTACAAGTCAGCAAAAGAGTCCCCCAAGATCACAGAGCATATTCAGCGTACATCCGCCATCTCCAAACTGCAGCTCGTTGAGGAACACACTGGGGCACGCGAGCTCGCTGACGTTGGTCGTCATGGTGGCTGGTTGTCTAACACCAGCTGGATGGAGGTGTTTTGAAGCTCCGGGCCACGAATTCTTTTAGTTCTTGGGACAGGCGAAGGCGGGTGCCGCGAGTCCTCGCGAGGGCGGCGATTTGCCGGGCGCTTTGGCCAGTTATGTACGGGCCGGATTAGTGACAACAGCAGGTTTTATGATCCCGGCTGATACTTGTATGCCTTTAGTCCCGCCGGAGCCAGTAGTATGTATACTTGAAGAGAAAGACAGCGAGGCCGCCCCGTTTTTTTTTTGTTTTTCTTTTGGAGATGATGGTGCGCCGGGTTCGGTGCTGTCTCCGTGAGATATGGAATTGCACGGCGGCAAAGACTCTCACATAGTGGCCGAGCCAGGATTTCTCTCAGGCTGCAGAGATCACGAGTGCCTTGTCGCACGGCTTGGTGGGTCAAGATGATGGAAAGAAAGAGAGACAGAGCCGTGGAGAGTTGCAATGGAAGGAGCTGTGCGGTACTAGAGGCGCAGGTAGGCGGTGGGGGGCAGGCCGTGAACCGCTTACACCAATAACTATACTTGAGCGTCGAAAGATGGGTTATGAGGGTGGCATGATATTGCGGAGTCGGCCGGTGCCAGTCGTACGGAGGCAGTGGCAGGGTTGGGAGGAGAAGGAGGAGGCGGCGGCGGAGGAGAAGAATGAGAAGAAGCGCGAACCCATCATAGAGGGACGGTGGGAGGGCGGGGAGGAGGGCAGGGAGGAGGGCAGGGCAGGGCAGTAGTATTTACGAAGGAGGATCTGATGGATGGACGGGGCCTGGCTGGGTGGGTGGGCGGCGGCGGACGCGGACGCAGAACGGCAGCTGCAGAGCGCAGGGAGATGGCCGTCCCAAGGTTCCCAAGACCTGCATGCTCACAGGCTGGGGCGGGCAAGGGCCCCGGTCGCTCCCGGGGTGCCGCGAGGTCTGCCAGGAAGGCTTGGGAAGTTTGTTCACTTGTTCACTTTGTTCACCCTGTCACCTCACCTGGTGGGCCCGCCGATCCTGTCAGGTCGTCGAGAGCTAGGGTGCTGCGTAGCATTGGGTGGTAAAGCGGGAAAGAATCTGCATCCCGCGTACCCATTCGACATGTTCAGCAGGGCCCTGTCGCTCGAAACGGGCAAGGCGGGGCCCCCTCTGGCCTGTGCCGTGGACCGGGGGCCCCTCCCCTCCCTGGCTCGCTATCTCGAGGACAGTGGGGCCCCACCGAGGTCGATTGCGCCCGCCCTCTCTCCCTCTCACACCTGCTCGCTGGTACACGCGACTGGCTGCTGGAGACATGACCTGGCGCAGCAAATATGGTCAGGATGCCAGGATGCCAGGATGCCAGGATGTAGTGTAGGATGGCTCGACAAAAGACTGTGCTGCCGTCTCGTCTTGGACAGATATCTCACTTACCACAGCACACTCGGGCCTATTGATCCCTCGCGGCCAATCTTGTGCCCGTCTACCACTTGACCGAGGCCTCACCAGAGAATCCAACCACGTCAGGGGGGGGGCAGCGCCGTGGATGAGCCAACGGCCTTGGTTGTAGTGTCCCACAAGGGGCTCCGGGCTCTTAGTAGGCCCCAGGGCCCAGGCTCTAGGGCCTCCGGACCGGTCACTGCAGGCCCACGAGGATCGAAAGCCAGCTGGGCCAGGCGAGCTAGGGCGTCCTGAGCCACGGGGCAGTAGGTAAGTGCAGGACCCCAGGTTCCTTGCATTTGTGCACAGTACTTGCCCTTTTGCCCAGCATGACGGGCCCGGCCACGGCGACCCAAGTCCTGGGTACTCGGTGCTGCGGCGCAAAGCCTCTGGTGGAGAAGATGCATCATGCGAGCTCGGCAGGGGTGCCAAAAAGGGCAGTTCGCCTGTCGACCCATGTTCCTGACGGCCCAGGGCAGTGAGTGGGTGCAAAGATTCGCGTTGGACCTGGACGACAACAACAAGAGTTTTCCT
This sequence comes from Diaporthe ampelina, assembly GCA_023522825.1. Classification (NCBI taxonomy): domain Eukaryota; kingdom Fungi; phylum Ascomycota; class Sordariomycetes; order Diaporthales; family Diaporthaceae; genus Diaporthe; species Diaporthe ampelina. Next base: position 24,843 of record JAMFTM010000168.1, read on the forward strand.
CGTCAACTCGACAGCTCGGATCAGCTTGGCTGACCTGCGGTGCTACTGCCTAGGCACCTAGGCAGGTAAGTTCCAAGGCTCTCAGGTAACCGAATCGCAGCCCCTCATGCGTCCGTACCATCATCCTCCTCCCTAACACCACAGGAGGAAGGATCTGCCAAGCTGTGAAAGTGGACAAGATGAAGGAGTGGTTCGTTCCTTCCCCAGGCCCATGATCTGCACTTCAAGCACCGTGCCTGTGTGTCTGCCCACCATGTATATCCGTACTGCAGCTTTCGTACATGCGGCACGTTCCTGTCCGTCTCCACCCTCCACTGGCCTTGACTCTGCTTGGTGCACTTGTGGGCCCACGCTAGGCCCTGACATCCTCACCATCCTGGCGTCCTGGCGTCCTGAAAAGATTGAAGCAGCCAGGCAGCTCCTGCTACTCCTCTTCCTGCTCCTCCCGTGGCCCTCCCCACCCCCCACTCCGCTTGAGCCACCCACCCGCCTGCCATTTGCGAAATCCTCCGCGCTAGTGTAGTCTACACAGTAGTGAGCACACGGCGAGGGCATTGATCAGAGGGAGACCCCCCCTCCACCTGTCACAACATCTTCCGCCGCATCTCTATGCTCCTGTCTGCCGAGGGTCGTCGTCATCGGCCAGTGCTGTCCTGCATGTGCTGTGGTGCAAAAGATCAAGAAAGTATCGACCTCGTTCCAGGTGGTGCAGCCCTGCGCCGTCACATGAGACCCTTCCCCAAGGCTTGGTGTGCGGTTGACCTTGAAAGCTGAGGCGCACAACTCGCAAGTCGACCCGCCGCCGTCTCACAGGCTCCGCAGATCTGTAAGTGCCTCGGTTCTCCGCAGGCTCGACTCGCTCTCCGCCAGCCTTCCATCCCAACTATCCTCGTCGTTTCCCAGAGTTTATCCCTCCTCCCCCCGACCCCATGACCTCACTAATGGTGGCTGTCACCTGTAGTCTCCAGATCTGTGAAGCGCACAGACATGGTCCGATCTGTGGGGAGGCAACTGCCGAGAGACGAAGAACAACAACACACACGCGCGTGTGCGGGAGAAGGAGAGAGAAAATGAAGCAATATCCCCACCCTTGCCGGCTTACTCTTCCAATCGCCGTTTTCTAGGAGGCCCACAACTCTTGCACTCACCACACCTTCGAAAGTTCGCCCCAGGTGTGCCACACGCCCATTTCACCCAGGTAGAACATCCACACTTCCTGCCCCTAGGGAAGAGCCCCGTACAACGCAGGAGGAGGTGGGTGTCTTCATCTCGCCAGGCCACGTGCGCCACTATCAACAATGTCTCAGCCTTCAAAAACTCTATTACAACATCGACTCCTCACCACCATAATGGCCTGTACATGGCCATCTGCTCCGCCGGTTGGGCGAGCATTAGATTGCCAGAGTGGGTTGATGTTCTTTCGGTGTTACTATTCACGGACCAGACTACTGCAGCAACATCAGGCCCTCACTGCTCCACATGTCACCGTCTAAGAATATCCTCTACAGTATGGATCCTACACGTGAATTTGTTAGAGCCCGTGCCATGTTCTAGTCCCCGGCGTCTTCTACGATCATCTAAACTTAGCGTGTATATGTCTGTAGTGAGTGTGCTTGGGGCACCTCAGCCCTCGTTTCAATCGCGGCTTCTTCTAAGCCCTTTTGGACCCAGGCCATTGGCTATCGGTATAGAGACGGGCAGAGATCGTAGTGTGTGCCAAGCAATCGCGGTGGGCCGTTCTCTTCGTCGAGTCCCACCGCCAGCCAGCTCTGGACTGACTGAAAGAGTCTCTGCAGGTTGGCGTTGAGCAGACCCATCGAAAGGGTCCTCGAATCGGGACTCGTAGCCAGCTGTGCACCAGCCAGCCAACCCCCCGTTCCGCCTTTGCGTCCGCTGCCTTGGAGTGACATCTGCCAACCACTCAAGACGCAAGAAGCCCATCTCTGCGATGTGATAGGCCAATTACGAGAACCTTTTCCCGCCCAGTGAACCAGCCCCCTGTCCGACGACCGCCCCCAAATCAAACTCAATTGGCGCTCAATCTTGATCCGATCATCACTGAGCCGCTGACATCTTGCGGGCGTGCCCCCTCTAGACGTGCGCTGAACCCCTGGCCTTGGCTTCCTTTCTGGCTGCAGGATCGCAAGGTTGAGCAGGCCCGACGGAGCTGCTTCACTGGCTGTCCGCAAAAAGTGCGCAATTCGCACAAAGTCTGAAGTCGGCAGAGTTCTCACCTTATCACAGTGTCTACCTTGCGACCCACTCGATATTTGTTCGAGTACTGCACACGAGGCCTTTGATTAGGCGAACCTGAAGGGAAGCCCAAGACGACCCTGGGGACGTACCTTCAACTAGTACAGGGGCTATCAGGAAATTGCTTGCTGGGTTGGATATGCATCACCACACGATTCGGCTTTCATCCGGTCGGATCCCTACACAACCTAATGATATACATGGGCAAGCAGCACAATAATGTCTTTCGCACACCACAACAAGGCCCGCTCATGCCGCCCAGGTCTGACGGCCTGTTGTGTGTCCAAACGCCTCATTTGAGAGTGTCAGATGTTCCGGAGCATAGCCTACCATCAATTTACTCGTCCAGTGCTGCAGCCAGGGCCTCCTCAAAGCCATCATCCGGCTGCCTTTGGGCTGTGCCAGCAGCCGACCCCACGGCGCTTTGGCGGGCAGTGTAGTCTTGATGCTAGTCACGAGTACGGCGCAAATAAAACCAAAAGGAGGGCGGTGGATATTCCACGGCGTGTTGCCACTGAGCAGTACCTCACGTCTGGTTTGAATAGGGCCTCTCGTCAGATGAGCACAGTCTTCGACTCGACTTGCCTCTGAGGGGGCTTAGCAAAGGCCATGTAAAATCACCACGTGTCGACTCGAGGCATGCAGCAGTGATGCATCCAAGCTGTTTTTGAAACAGTACGAAGAGCGCAGTGGATGGCAGGTCCTTAGGCTCCCGGGCAGCAGCCTCGACTAATGGCACATCTCTGATCATCTTGAAGATGCTCACGCTTTATTTCGAGCTGTGGGCCGCTGTCTCACTAGGCATCCTGCGATGAGAGATGATGAGGAGAGGTAATGTTCCGACGGCTCAGGATCCTTCCAGCCTCATAGTGCTCAGGTAGGGCTCTAGCTCGCTCTTCAACTGTCCCACTTGCACGGAGGGAAAGTCTTGGTGTGACATCTGATTGCACATGTTTCAACAAGACGCTGGAAGCAAGACATATCGATCCTTCCCACCCTCAGGTTTCGTACCTCTACTAGTATGTGGCACAGCCAACAGGGGCAACACGGCAACCCCGAAACAACCTTGCCTTGGGGGCCAAGATGGCCTGGGCCGTAGGAGTTTCGAGTTGGACCGTTTTCCAGAAAGCCCCTAGAAGCCAAAAGCATGACCCAAGGCCGCGGGTCCAGAATGTGGTCGCCCGCTCAGGGTGGCTGCACGAAAAACCGCCGGTAGGTCCAAGTACCACCAAAACACTTCACATTGCTATCTCAATCATTCCACAACCACATAATATGTGCTTGATTTTAATTATATCATTATACTCAGAATAAGCGTCTGATTTGAATGATGTTAACATTCTCGTGGAAATCTGTGGTTGTGGTGATAAAATAGGTGGGAAAGTGGAGAGGTTCTGATTCTAGTACTTAACTAACGGCGGTTTATTGTGCAGCCCGCCTGCCGCTATGAACCCAGCCTTCCAATCAGGACGCCCTATAAGGGACAACATTGTGCATTGTAGTCGACGAAGGAACGGCATGACCGAATGAGGTACATTGTCTTGGCCGTCACTTGCTCCTTGTGGCACCGATCTCCGATGCAGGGCGTGCCGACGTCCGACCGCCTGCTGTTTTGTGTATATCGTGCTCCGAAGCGATAAGGCACCCGCTGACGATTGAACGTCGCGTCATGAGTGTCGCGTTGTATTTTGCCGCAACAAATGCTGACCTCTGTTGCTCTGGGGCTAATCCACAAACGCTGCACACAACGCTGTCCTGATCCCAAAAGACACACTAACACCTGCGTGGCGTCGACGAGGCGTTCCTCATTGTCGTACCTGCACACTGCCAAGCCATCTCCAATTTGCTCCAGCCTGGACCATTATGCGGTGATTCTTTAGCAGCCTCGCTGCCGTCTGTCACGCCATCCTTGGAGATCCCTGTCATTGGCCGTCCTCACGTATCCCGCCAAGGTTTGATTGCGTAAGACGTCATTGTCCATGGACTGGACGTGCACATGAGTTGAGGCTTCCAGGTCCACTGTGCGACTGCCAAAGGACGGGACGCGTTCACCGAGGTCGTCGGCAGCAAAGTTCATGGGTTACATCGCTTTCAGCCCTCTGCGGCCCTTGCTGACGCAACCGCGAAGCAATTCTGCGTTACCTTCCATTGCGGGGCACCACGCAGTCAAGGCCTCGTATGTGGACAAACTGGAGCTTCTAGACCCCTCTGCCTGGACCCCAGGGACCCCTCGCCGCCAGGCCCGTCTCTTGGCAGAAGCGGGTGAAGAAAGACGGGCCCCACGGGCAGACAGGCTTGCGCCGCCTTCGCTGAACTTGTCTCGAAACTCCGTGCCGCCGTGTTTGGCGATGCGTTAGCAACCAGACGGCTCTGCTGGGGAGGACTGTCCGCGCCAAATGTCCGGCATTGCCAAGACACATTGGTGGTGCTGTTAATTTTGTGCCGTGGGCGAACGTGCGTGGGACCTGCGCCCGGAAGCAGGTCGGGAACACGCGGCGGACAGAGGCTAGCAACCGTCGGCTCAGTACCACCTCTCCCCCAGCATAGGAATCGATGGCAGCGACCACGGCACCGCGGGCTCAGACAGAGTCGCGACTGCATCTCGAGGCGGTCATATTCGGATGCTGTCGTCGAACGGGTGGACCACAGGTCGCCCCGAGCAATTTGGGTCCGATGCCTGCTCAATGCAGAGGCACTGACCGGGAGCGGGCCATCTAGCCCCTGTCGGTTAGACATCGTCCAGTCTGCCAGTCTGCCAGTCTGCCAGTTCTGCTGGTTACGCGGCCCTGGCGGCCCAAGGTTCAGGGCGCTAGGGCTGCAGCTGTGACCTGCCACCTGCGATATTGCGATCCGCGGCCCGCTAGCTGGGGATACAGGGTTCAGAAGCTGCGGGTGGAAGAGCTGCAGAAAGATGTGGTGGTTTTCCACCGGCCGCCACGGGCACCTGGCACCTTTGATCATGGTTGCAACGACAGCCTGCTGTGTGCGATGGCCGAGCTATCGCCGGGCCGTCGATCGCGTCTTGCTGGGTTGCACCCACAGGCACCTGCCTGAATGAGACAAACTACACGTCGAACCACGTTTCTCAGCCGCGGGTTCAAAGTTGCGGGTCAAACTAGGAGCCGACAGAGACCAGTGCTGAGTGCTTGGGGACAGGCGATATCGATCGTCCCCACCCCAGGCTCCAGTGGAGATTACTATTACTCACTTGGTAAAAGGCATGGTCCATCACATCGGGCGGGACTAAACGAGGCTGTCTCCCAGACAAGATCGCAAAGCAAAGACCTAACCATAACGAGTCGGGTGTCCAGAGCCGTTATTATGGTTCCACGTCGGTATCAGCATCCTCTGTAAGCTCCCACATATCGGGCCTCATCCAGCACATCCACAAGTACATTTAGCAGCGCGTGAACTCAGACGAACAATCTCTTGCTGGAATATCGCAAGTGGGCATCGCCCCCCAACTAGGTTCCAGTCGAGGCCACATAGAGGCTCGGCTCAATGTAGTGTGACAGCCTTTGGATCTGCTGCATGCTCAGGTACCCGGCCAAACCATTGACGGGCGTGCTGCCCGATGCCCGGCCAAGGGGCATCTTGTCGGTGCCGACTTTCGGGAATCCTGGGAAGCACCTGAAGGCAAGAGCCATACGAAGCGGCAGTGTCAGGATCTGACCTTCCCAGGAGACTGGTAAATTCATTAACCCGCAAATTGGACAGCGGCTCCACAGTGCAGGGTAGCTATGGTGTTTCGGAAAGTCTCCCCACGGGCCCGACGACAGACACGAGCGAGACGAGGTTCGATTGGCCCCCAGCACCCCTGGGCACTCCCGCTGCCCGTGCTGTATTACAAAGGTACCACAGTACGAAGTATTCTCAACGCGAATTGCTAACTCTTAAGGGAATCGGCCCGCGGGTGGACGGCTTGTGGGGTCTCTATCAGAGTACTGTCGCACTTGCCAGGATGATTTCAACAGCTCGAGAGGCTGGCCAAGACGACGAGGAGGATCGGTTAGGTCCACAATGGTCCCCGGGGCCCATAGAATGCCTCTTCTGGCTCTCGACAACTGACCTGGGCATGTCCGTCAACCCTCCTACAATGTAAGAGCATCATCCCACATGTTCTGCAAAGAAGCACCGAGGCGGTTGCGGGGTCTCGGACAGGAGTCCTAAACTGAGCCCAGCAAACATTGAACTCTACCTGTACTGGAATGATACGCGGCATCGGTCCATGTTCGCCCTGATCTCAAAGCTCATCACCGCGAGAAGCAGCACCCCCCCCCCCACTTACTACCCGAGAACCTCCTGCCTAGCTGCAGCTGACCACAGTCATCTTGTTGGCGCCATTGACCACTCATGGGTCAATCTGCCCTCCTGCACCTCGCATGCATTAGCCCTCGTGTCTTGCATGGCGCGTTGCAAGCGAGCTCATCGGCTGAGAGTCTTCAGGCGCATCGGCTCTGTCCTCTGGCTATTCCCTGGCTGCTGGGCGGCGGAACGGCCCCGGGGCGGACCAGCAGGCGCACTCATGCAACGCATGACTGATCTACGAGTCGCGCACACAAGTGTTGGATAGATCACCGGGCGCTTCCCCGGATCACTACTAGACGAGGCTGCTCGCACAAAGAGCCTCATCGTGGTACCTACACTCTATTCTCTCGAACGGCCACGGACTTGTCAAGTGCCTCGATAAGTATAAAACGGCACTGCCGTGTATTTTTGAAGTGGATGGTGTGGGCTGGATCTTCTGAGCTGTCACTTGGCCCTATGAGACACAACGCTTGGCGAGAAATCAGGATTGCAGTCTCCAGTCCGCAGTACCACAAACGCGGGACTGGTCGGAAGCCAGTGTCTGTGTTGAGCAGTCTCGTGAATCAAAATACGAACCGGGACGCGATCAATTACGACCATTTGACATTGCCGCCGCTCCGGATAGCGAACTGCTGCGGTGACTCAGTTGGCACGTGATGGCAATACTACAGTCTTTCATTGTGACATTTTCTTACTCTCACACTCGTGTCATCCTTATTCCGGTACCAACGTCTTTACCTTCTTGGACCGCCTCGGTGAGCTTGACACGCTGATGTGTTAACGTTGAAGCCCCGGTCAAACAGGCGAGATAGGATCACTGAATAAGAAGTCGATCGATCATTCATACCAAGATATCCGAGGTGAGGTGTCAGGAAGTCCATACCTAGTCTGCTTCTTGAACGATAAGAAGTGATAATTATTTCTTCACTTGGCCTGTCGCATTTTCAACATTTTCTTTCGACTCTTCCAGTATGCCACCTCACTGTCCAGGAATAGGCACAGCTTCATCATCAGACATTCAGTATGGCGCGTCGTCGTTTAAAGGACCCTCTTATAGTCAGAGCATAGCATCCAGATTATAAGTAGAGGGCGGTTGACCCTCGCGCGAACATTACTCTGCAGCTACAAGTTAATCTTGATCGAAGGCATCCTGGACTTCGCGTCTGTCCAAGCGAATTTCATGAGTGTGGCTGATCTGTAATATGCTCCATAAATCATACGTTGGACCTGCGAAAGGGCTCAGTTTCCTGGAAACCTGCTTTTGTCGCCTTTTGGCAGCTGGCTGTGTCGTACTCAAAGATGGTGGGCACGTCCGTTGAGACACGTATTTTCACCTCCTGCAACGTCCACCTAAAGCTGAAGCTGGACTAGACCTGTTCCAGTTCAATACAGACAACGAGAAGCAATCATGACAAAGAAGGTCCGTCGAGGAGCTCAATTCGAAGCCTGGATGGTTGTTATCTCTAGCAACGGCTGCTGTGAAGCGTTGGGAGTTGAGATATAATGCACGAGACAATGCCTCGGCCTCACAAGATATCGGTACGAAGAACCAGGAACTCAGAAACAGTGTGAATTTGACTAGATATAATACGATTGCCATGAACAGAGAGCTCACTGATATTTTATTACAAGTAGACCCCGTCTAAGAAATGAGTAAACGGATGTAGGACAGTAGCCGGGTGACAAAGTGAAACGGGTGAATTTGTGTATTTTGGCAAGGCAAACTTACTGTATCAAATCCAAAAGCGACTTTCTCGTGACGTTACGTAGCTTGCTGTTTTCTAGTGATCAAAGTGATCAAAGTGATCAAAGTGATCAAAGTGATCAAAGTGATCAAAGTGATCAAAGTGATCAAAGTGTTGGATTTGGTGAGGAACAGCCTTGATTGGCAACGGCAACTGCCACAATTTGTGACAAGAAGTCGCACCGTCATCAAAAACACACAAAGGAGAGGGCTCACGACTCTATTGCTATTGATGCCGGCAGACGTCAGCCATCGGGAGATCTCACGAGCATAACCCTGCTCCTGTCTAGAAGTCGGTCTCGTCATCTAGGCGCCAGCATTATTCAAACTTGACTCGAGGTTACAGTGCTTTGAAAGACTACGGCAGACGTTATTCGATGAATATTGAAATAATGGCCTATGAATATTGACGACTCAATAATTACTATTTCTCTCTTCTTTGGACTCCTCATCTATGACAGGTCTGCGCGCTCGTTCTCGGCGTCGGACGCTCCTGAGTCTGACTTGGAGGGGCGAGATAGGAGACTGATTTGCGAAAGTGTTCGTCAATGACCTGGTATGCAAGTTGTCATACCATACACATGTGATCAAGTGCGTATGTCTGGCAACTTGAGTGTCTCAGACTTCTGGAGCCTATGGCACCCTTACATATACGATGAGTGTAGCCACGGAACCCTCACAGTCGCCCTGCAGGACAATCACTGCAGTCTCTCGTGGGATCGCTCCAAATCTTAGAACTCGAATTCCTCTCATTCATCTTCGGCTAGGGCTGTGATGCTTTTGGGCAAAACCAAAGCTGCGAGCTCGGCTCAGAGACGGACACTCGGCATGGATTCCAAGTTAGATGTCAACATGTACACTCAGGCCGCTTATAGGCAGAGATGCCCGAACGCAGGTATTTAGGATATGAGTGTGTCATGATCCACCCGGTCTAGGACTCTTGGACACTGAACTATCGTGATCATCACAGCTTGCCTTTGACGGAGCTTCTGCAATCGAGTGACAACCGCGATAGAGCAAGCGAAGCCAGGCACTCGAACCCACTGGTCACTCGCCCAGCAGACAAACATTACTCCAAAGACGGGCGAATTACGGCTCACGGTCCATCTCAAAATGCAATGCTCTATTTCATTTGTTGGTACAGACCCGTGCTCGTGATACGCCGAGCACACTCAGTGTCATCGTCTCCTCCTAAGAGCCGCGCACACACTGTATGTCTATGTGTCCACGTCCATCCTCTCGCTCTCCGCAGAGACCTCATGCACGTCTACAAATTTCAAGGTCTCATCCTTCTTGATAATTTTCTCGTTCAGGACCGCCGTCGTACCCTTGGGGAACTTGTACGACTTCAGCTTCTGGCTCCTCTCGTTGGGCTTCACATAGCCTCGATGAAGTGTCGTCTTGTCCGCCGTGATTACCGCAACATCGACGTTGCTTCCTGACCCTAGGTCGTTGAAAATACCAGCCTGGATAGCCTGGCTGCACAGCTCCATCGCCTCCTCCTTGGTCAAGCTGGCTTTCCAGGAACTCTCAAACACACTCATGGCAGCCAGTGAGCCGGATCCCATGGTCACGTAGGGCAGCTTGTCGGTGCTGCCGTGAGCGTGGACGGTGAACAGGTGGGTACCGGTGGGGTCGACACCCGCCACGACGAGGTAGGCACCAATGTAGCCTTGGTATCGGAAGAGGTGCTGCTTTAGCATGGTCATGCAGGTGACGACACGGGGCTTGCGACCCGTAGAGAGGGAGTGCAGTTCGAGGTTCGACGAGATGATGGCGGTCGTGAACTCGGTGTCTGCCGCGGTACCGGCACCGGCGCACCAGATCTGAGGGGCAATGTAGTGCAGCTTCTCGCAGTTCTTGTCCGCCACGATGGGCCCGGAGGTTGCTCGAGTATCAGCTGCGATCTGTTGTTCTGCAGGTTAGTCTCGGTGCTGGCCGCTAGACTGGACACCCAGAGTGATGGCTTGATAGCGGGCTCAGCGCATGGCGGGAGCCACACGTCAGGGAATACAAGATGAGGAGACTTGGGAGCTCTGAAGCTGAGCTGCACATACCACGACACCTCCATCGAATATGCAACCCACGATGGTGGTTCCTGTGCTGGTGGCCTTGGGCAGTGGGACGCCTCGCGCGTGGAGCGCTGCGTTGCGGTTGTAGTTGGAGAAGTCGAACCCCGGCATGATGGCGGCAGTCTAGGTCTGCTGTAGAGCCGTGTTTTTGAAAAGGACCGCGAAAGCTGTCAGGATGACTAGGACGTGTCGCTGAGGCTCAGGAGATGGAAGTTGATGGGTGGCGTGTTGCGTGGGAACGAGGTGGTTGGGGCAGATGCTGCATATGGTCGGCGTCGTTTGTCGAGTGCAAGGCAGAGAGTGTGAGAGAGAGGGAGCTGGTAGATGGGGCCTGCCGCGGTGGATGACGAGGCTAGGAGCTGCCTTCCAGCTAGCTGCTTCAAAGCACCCCCAGACTACAAATTGCCCTCGCTACAACCACCCCTGTCGCACCGGTTGGGTCTGGTTGGCCCAAGCTCGGAGGAAGCTAGGTATGGAGTGACGAGCAGGGATTCTTTTTTGGCAGGCAGCGTCGCGATCTTCAAGTCACAACCGACCTGCAACCATACCACTGCGATTTCTCTTTGTCTTCTTTTGCCATACCCTCTCCCTCTCCATACCTTCTGACCCATCTTGCATTTGCAGCTTATTGCTCTCCAAGCGTATCTCAAAAGCCTCCTTGCAGCGCTCCTGCAGAGGTATCCTCCATTGCGCGTGTGCAATTCCATGCTTCGACCCTAAGGAGGGACTCGTTTGCCTGGAATCCGTCGCGACGGCCAAACGGCATCCGACAAGATGGAAGAGGGCCCGACACTTGAAGTGATTCAGACCGAGGTAATCTACCATGCGTACACCCTCTGAAATGCGCACTGACCAAGGGCCTGACGTGTATTAGACTCTTGGATTCCTCGCCATCGCCGGCGACGCGAAGGTCCAGTTGACTCCACCATGGTCTGCCGTACCCGCGCCGACTGCATCCCTGCTCAGCATTGCATCCAGGAAGGGCCTCGTCGCTGCCGCCGGTCCAGATGCTGTATATCTCTCCTCGACAGAATCGGTGCGGAAGGCCTTCTCGGCTGACAAGACTGGGGACACCGAATTTAGGGCATTCGAGCCCCAAGTCAAGATCTCGATGCCCATGCGTATATCGCACCTCGCATTTACACCAGACGAGAATTTCCTGATACTCTCGGCCGAGCAGGGCGGCGGACTGGCTGTCTATGAGACGCAGGCACTGCTACAAGGATCTTCGCAGGCCGCCTTTGAGATATCCACCAGCGGGGAAAGTGTCAGGGCCCTAGTACCGAATCCCATGCCCGAGCTGGCGGAATTCTGTGCCGTTGTGACCACGAATGGCAACCTATTAATGGCAAATTTGAAGGACAAGTCGCTTGTCAGCGGTTCAAACGGCCCAGTCATTCGAAGCCAAGTTGCTTGCTGTGCATGGAGCACCAAGGGCAAACAGCTGGTCGCGGGAATGTCTGATGGCACCGTGGCCCAGATGACTCCTGACGGTGCGGAGAAGGCACAAATTTGCAAACCAGATGCCTTCGGGGATGTACATGTGTCCTCGATATCTTGGCTAGAAAACCATCTCTTCCTCGTCATCTACACAGAGAACTCGGGCGAACCGCCCGCCTCTGAATTCTGCATCGTTACGCGGCGTGCGCCACCTGGCCAGTCACCCTCATTCGATTACCGAAAATTAGCCGACCCTGTCCTTCCCTTTGGAAACGAGAAGGCGCCGCATCACACGGTCTTGCGTTTGCGAGACTATCCACCAAACATCCAGGACATGCTCATTGTCGCATCCACAGCCCATGACGGACTTGGGCTGCTCACAAGATCTAAGGCGCCACTGGCCAGTGACGTGTCTGCAGAAGCCATCACTAATGTTTTCACGACGACCGAGTTCACTGATGACTCCAAGAGGGCAGAGGTGCCGTCAGATCCCATAGAATACACTCCCACCTACCCAATCGGAGTCTCGCTGGACTTGTCAAGCAAGGAGAGCGTATACAGGCCGATACCCCAGGATGAAGAGTATGAACGATCACCAGGGCCTCTCCCTGCACTCTGGGCACTCAACCACAGCGGTGTTCTTTCTGCTTGGTGGGTAGTGTACAACGACGCCATCCGAGAGGGCCAGACATACCCCGGCATGGCTGATGCTGAAGGACAGTCTTCTGCGCATTCTGCCGCATCTGCCGCCGTGCCATCGGCCGTTGGGTCGCAAGCAGTGAGCTCCCCCTTCGGTGGATCATCTGCCTTTGCCACGGCCGCGCCTGCTCTGGCTCAACCGACCGCAGCGTCGAATCCCTTCGGAACAGCGACACCAGTTTCTTCCACCCCTACATTTGGAGCGCCATCGTTTGGGGCTCCAAGTGCATTAGGAGCTCAGCCAGCTGCGGCGTTCGGGCAAGCTGGCGGGCTAGGAGCAAAGGTTTCGCCCTGGGCCAAGGCCTCAGCGGGTGGGTCTGCCCCGTCCTTTGGTTCCCCTGGATTTTCCGGCTCCGCAGCGCCGTCGGCCGGGCCTGCCTCAGGTGGTAAGGTTTTTGGTAGTGCGGCATCGACGAATTCTTCCACGGGTGGTGGGTTCGCTTCATTCGCCAGCAAGGGCGGCTTTGGGTCCCTCGGAGGTGATAGCGGTGGCGGTAGCATCTTTTCCAAGCCCTCATCGTCCTCAAGCCCGTTTGGCGCAACTACGAATGGGCAGAGTGTCTTCGGTAGTGGTGGGGGCACGTTCGGGAGTGACGCAGGCGTCTTTGGGCTGAGGGAGACGTCGAATAATAGCACCGCATTCCCTCCCTCGACCTCAAAGCCCAAAGGCTCCGGTCTCGGCTCCGGGCCATTCGTCCTGGGAACGACTTTTAAAGCAGATCCTGCTTCGGCCAACGACAATGAGAAACCCGGCGGAAAGGGAGGCTTTGGACTGGGTGGCTTTGGTTCGTCATTGGATGACGCTGCATCGAAACCAACTGAGCCAAACAACTCGTCCAAAGACGAGGACATGGATGCTCAGACCACTCCGGTTGAGCAGGAAAAGCCTCAGCAGTCTCTGTTTGGAAATTCGCAACCAGAGAAGCCGCAAACCTTGTTTGGTGGGCATTCTCGAGAATCCACAACACCCACGTCGACGCCCGCAACATCTAAGTTTTTCTCGACGGACCCACCGGCTTCGAGACCTAATCCGTTTTCTGGCCAGGCCAGTGCGAGCAGTCCTTTTGGATCTGCGTCTACAAAATCCAGCCTTTTTGGACCCAACAACGACGCAAGCAAGCCAAAACAACCGCCACAGCCTTTTGCAGCGGGGTCTGGCAACAAACACAACCCATTCGCATCAGCTTCCCAAACCAAACCCAACCAGAAGGCAGAAAGCACAGAGGATACAGGAGATGTGCCTCTGCCGCCGGAATCAACCAGTAAGGCCGTATACCCATTTGGAGATTCTTCGTCTTCTTCTACAGCTTCCGCTAAATCTGCAGAAGGTCATAAGAAGGCCGATGTCGAGGCTCCCGAATCTCTCAAAGACGTGCCGCTACCGCCTGATTCCTCACCTGGATTCAAGGAGACGTCAGAGGACGCCGACGAATCCTCAGCGGCCCTGTCAGATCAAGAAACCCCTGCCGTAAAGGAGCCTCCCCTGCCGCCCTTTCCCACGAAGTCGAAGCCTGAAGCCACGGCATCCCTGTTTAGCTCAGGGGCTCACGGTGGCTCTGATAGTGTCGAGTCCAGCTCACAGCATAATGGGGACCAGAGCGATGCTGAAGGAGCTGCCGGCGAAGACGAGGATGAAGAGGACGGGTGTGAGAGCGAGGGAAGTGGCATTGACGTCGCGAAGGATCTAAGTCCTAACTTGACGGGGGCAGGCCAAGATCAGGGCACCACACCCCAGAGCTCTTTCGGCGGCATGGGCGGAAGCGTGTTCTCGATGGTCTCTAGGGCCGAAGCGCCACAACAGCCGCGCTCCTCCTTGTTTGGCGAAATCCACCGAAACGCGCCAACATTTGCGGCGAATCCTGTGCCTACAAGCCCACGTTCCCCGAGCCCCGTTAGGGGAGCAGTACCGCCGCGGATGTTCCCAGCCGACGGCTCGCGGTCAGTTAGTGCTCCCGGAATGGCTTCACATATCTTGGCAGGCTCTCGACCTAGTAGCTCTGGACACAGCGCCAAGACGATTAGCACAAGGTTGCAGCCCCAGGAGGACCCCAACGTCGTGTTGCAAAGGCAGGCAAAGCAGAAGCAGGCCGAGCAAGACGTACAGAGCCTGGAGGACGATGAATTCGAGCACGTGCAGAATTTGCTCGATACCGACGTTCCACCTTCCCTGGATATCGGCGAGTTCAACGCCTTCAACAGCGTCACGGCAGATGTCCATGCGTCGACTGTAGCTGCCCAGGTAGAGGCGTTGTATCGCGATATCAACGGCATGCTGGTGACCTTGGGTCTCAACGCTCGAGCTTTGAAAGGCTTCATCAAAGGGCATGAGCAGCGCCAGGACAACAAGACCAAGGATGACCTCTCTTACCCTGACGGTTGGGTCCTGTGCGAGGCCGAAGATCTCGGCCACATTCTCGACGACCACCTGGCTCCTGAGTTGGAAGACGGCCGTCTCCAAGACGTCGATGACACCTGGGACATGTGTCAGGGTCTCGTCCGGGAGTTGCCTAAGCTCCGCGCGAAACATCAAGATGTCAAGCGGATTCTGGGTAGCGTCCTGGACCCTGATCAAGCCGCTGCACATCGATCAATGCCTCTGAACGCCGAGCAAGCAGCGCAACAGACGGAGCTCCGACAGTCATACGCCCGGCTGATCAGGCTCATGGCAGACGCCGAAGGCGCCCTGACCATGCTCAAGACGAAGCTAGCTTCAGTGGGCAGTTCGTTTGGCAAGCCGGCCGCTGTGCCAACTGTCGATGCCGTCATGCGAACCATCACAAAGATGACCTCGGCGGCGGAGAAGCGCAGCGGCGATCTTGATGTGCTGGAGAGCCAAATGCGCAAGTTGCGTTTCACCAACTCGGTCGGGCCTCCAAGTCGTGAAGGATCTCCTTTCATGACACCGCCTTCTAATAAGAGGCAGTCTCTACTCATGAGCTCGTCCACCCAGTTCACGCCCTCACCGCGAAAGAGCCTGATGAGCTCGGTCGGGTCGCTCAACGGCAGTGCGCGGGCCACTCCGGCGCCGTCGCCACGAAAGAAGATGAGTGGATTTACAGATGAGGACAAGGACGTGATCAGAGGGAAAATGCAGAAGCGACAGGCCGTTTTAGATCGCCTGCGTAGTAAATTGATGGAGAATGGACCTAAGATGTCGAGGTATGAGGGTGGAAATTGAGTGCAGACCAGCTCGGAAGTGCAAACCTTTGAACTGGACCCATTGACGTTAATTTGTATCACCGTGGTAGGAAACAGTTCTATGAGTGCCAGCTGGTCAGGGGATGACTGCCGACTCATTGCATGAGTTGTTGGATGGATGAGCTGATTAGGACTAGGATGGCCCGCCTCTATTTGTGCAGAAAAACGATGCATATTTGAAGACTACGCAGCAGACGCAAAAGCACCTGCATTCGTAGGCTGTGGTTGCAGCATGCGGTGTTTTGATATATTCCACGTTACATATATATCTATTGAAGTAACTGCTTTGAAGTACCTCGTTCCACCACCACCTCAGCGGTGGCAAATGCACGGGATTGCCACTTTGAAATCATACTGCAAGGTGCAGCACACATTCTAGATTTTTTCAATTTCAACATAGAGGACCAGGCACCGGAACATGATCGGATGCTGGCAGAAGTACGCAGTTACGCCCGCATCTGCCAGGTGGCAGCCCCGGGGGCGAATACTCTCAAGTCGACTCCTGGGGAACCAATACAGTACTATCTCCGACCTCAATGTTCTTGTCTCTGTCGCCGTAGAACTTATCAAGATCAGGCACCACCTGGCGGCCGGACCATTTCTTCACTATATCATTCGGAGTCAGCTAACAAAGGACGAAGGGAGCAGTTCCATACGAGTTAGGGGAGGAGAGGATCCCAATGTGGACCTAGCCTGTTCCAAAGCTAGTAAAGCGACACATCCCTAGAGTTACAGACCAGAGATGGGACAGGTTTCTTGAAGAGGCTGGGGTTGTATCCAAAAGCTGCTTACTGATCTTGTGCCCGTCGGCGCGCAGGCCGTATTGATACCAGTGTGGCATGGCTGCGAGGACGGTGAGCGAGTTTGCGAAGGCAGGGCGGATGATCTGGCCGCTCTTGCCACTCAAGACCTGCCTGACAATGGCCTCGGCGACGGTCTCGGGCTCGAGTTCAGGCATCAAAAAAGGGGCGCCGTTGCTGTAGCCCTCGAACAGGGGCGTGCGCGTGTACCCTTGGTTGACGACGACAGTGCGCACCTTTCGCGCCCTGTAGCGGGTTGCGAGCTCAGCCGCGAGCCCCTCGTGAAAAGCGAGGGCTGCGTGTTTTGAGGCAGCGTAGTCAACCATGTTTGGGACTGCAGATTCTCAGAATTTGTGTGCGCTTGGCAAGTCTGCCTTATGGATGTAGGCCGACGCTGGGGACTCACCTGTGCACCACGCTGCGACTGATGCCACAGTCACAACCATGCCGTGGTTATTCTCGACCAGGCTGGGGAGGAACTCCTTGATAATCCAGTAATGCGCCAGCGAGTTGACGTCAAAGGTGAAGCGAATATCCTTCTCGGATGAGTCGAGGATGCTCTTGCCTCGGACTACGCCCGCGTTGTTTATCAGGACCGTGGGGTAGCCGACCTTGGAGCGGATGTCCTTGGCTACTGCAGCGATCTCCTTTGGCGACGTGATGTCACACTTGAAATAGTGGACGTTGGACGCTGGCCAGCAATGTCAGTACGAGGGCATGCCCTCCTGGTCTCGCTGAGGGTTCACACGGGGTGGGTGGCTGGACTTGCGAGCTTCGTAGGTCAGGGGCTGGATGTCCAGCACCACGACCTTGACCCCCTTCTCGCTCAGGAACCTGACGACGTGGCCCCCGATGCCCCCAGACCCGCCGGTGACGAGCACGATCTCCCGCCCCCGCCAGTCATACTGGTCATCCTGCCAGTTGTTGACGACGCCGGTGGAGTACCAGCTGCTCAGCCAGCGGGCAAGACCCAGGTAGAAGAGGAGCTTGACACGCGACAACATCTTGGGGTGGAGGATAGAGTAGTTCTCGCCCTTCTTGGTGAGCTTCGCAAGCAAGAGGAGAGGCAGGGTGAAGGCGGGGTTGAAGGCTGTCTTGCCAAGCACACGAATCACCGTGTCCGCCTTGAAGCCCTCGCGGGGCAAGAGGCCGTTGTGCATGGGCATTATCTGGTCGGGGGGCGTCGACGCACTTCAGAGGATTGACGCCGGAAGGGTGGAAAACTATTTGAAGGAGGCGGGGCAGGCTGCTTGTATCATGGCAGGTCACAGATGGTACGAGGTTGCACGCCAACAGGAAGAAGGAGAGACACCGGACGGAGGTGCAGAGGTGAAACGGGACGCCTCGGTGTCCCTGGGTGGTGGTGGAGGAGCTCCATCCATGGAGGAGGTGGTCCTAATCGACGAGGGCGTTACCGGATTCATCCACGCTGCTACAATAGCCCGGCCTGAGCCCCTTCAGATGCGTCAACGTAGCTCGTCCCAAGCTGTTGGAATCTTCATGTGCTACCGCAGCCGAGGGACAAAAAGTGCGGGGTGTGGGTGTGGGTGTGGAGAAAAGGGGGCGTCACTAAATCTTGGAGACTACCACCTCACCAGGTGCAGGTGCTGTTGTTATTGTCAGATCCCCAAATCCAGCCTACAAGATATTGACCGGGACGTGACACACAAGACAAGGTAGATAGATACCCTAGGGTAGATGGGTGGTTCTTGACGGCGGGACGATCGGACTGACACTGTCGGTCCATTACATTATTTAACTCAACCGGCACCGCTTTTGAGCCGGCCACACATGGTGGCCGGCGTCTAACGTTTGTCCTGCGGCGGCGAGATTCAAGCTTCGTCCTGCCCGCACGCACCCAAGAGCTTCTGGCCCAGGGCTCCCAGGTCCGGGCTCACGCTCAGGTGGCTCTTGAGCGTCATGACGGCCGCGTTCTGCGCCACGTCCACCAGGTCCTCAGCCCTGCCGCCAAGCGCCAGACCCGCCACCAGCGTGCCGAGGAAGGTGTCGCCCATGCCGTTGACCGAGATGGGCGTGCCGACCCTCTCCACCGCCGGGTAGAGCCTCATATAGACTGCACCGACGGTCGGGTGGCCCGGCTGTGCCCTCGTGAGGATGTACCGCTCGTGCTCCGGATCCGACAGGCGTGGGTCCTTGGGCCCCAGGATCGTCGTGAGCAGGGCGCCCTTGTCCCCCATCTTGGTGATGATGGTCGGTATGTACGGCAGCAGCTGGATACTCTGCACCGGGAGCCCCGCGTCCGTGATCTCGGCCGACGTCAGCCTGACGAACCTGTCCCTCGCCCCGCCGTGCATCCCAAAGGCGTCGACGACCTCGAACCACGGTATGCTGTCCAGGTACCCATTGTCCTTGGCCGCCGTGTACATGGCCGCCAGCTCGTACTGGTTCGGCGTTGCTATGCTGACGGCGACATGCGGGAAGAGAGGCAGCGTGTGGCCCTTGGCAAACAGTCCTGGCGCCTTGACGCTGGACACAGGCTCGTACGCTACCTTGGCACCACTCTGACCCCCGGCCTGGATCCAGTTGTGGATGTCCTTGGGCGACCAGTTCCCGTCCACCACCAGCCACTTGGGCTTGGTTGCCTTGACGATGGAGGCCCAGTACGTGGGGAACGAGTGCGCGGTCAGGATTGCCATGTCCGCCAAGGCCGTGAACAGGCTCTTGTCGGCGTCGTTGACAGCGACGTACTGGGCCGTCCGTGCGGAGGCGTACTCCGGGCCCAGCTGGCGGATGTAGCTGGTGTCAAGCCCGTTCTTCTCCATGCTCGTGAGGATGGTAGCGCCGGCGCTGCGTCGTGTGCTGTCAGACGGTGTGCGTGCGTGTTCCTGCCTCCTCCCCAAGGGCGGGTTGCTGGGATAAACTTACATGTCGCTCCCAATCATGCTGCACAGCCTGACCCTGAGGCCGCGGTGCACGCTCTGCGCGGCCAGTGCAACATTGTGCCCGACGCCGCCTATGGACTGGGTGATGCCCGCAGGGTTTGATGTGTAGAGCACGGGTGACACGGGTTTGGGCTCAGGGTATCTGTCATTGTGGAAATTGCAATTCAGGTCGAGCGCAACCGAACCGGCGACCAGGATGTCTGCCCTGGACGGAGTGCCCTCCGCCTCTGGGAGACCATGGCCAACCTGCTCATTATGCGCGCGTGGCACTGTTGGGCCGGGCCTGGAGTAGTATATACTTGAGTCCTATATCCCTTGTTGCTTATGGTTGAACACGGGGCTTCTTACTGGTGTGATGACCCTGCAGCCCCGTCCTCAGCCTCAAGCTTGCAGAGCTCTGAGGCAACTCTTGCCGCCCGGGCCACGTTGGACTGTACAAGATGCAGGTTCGCTGGCGCGCTCTGGTCATTGCTCAACTCCCTGATCCTCTTGAGGATGAAGGGGGTGTTGGCATTCCCGCTGAAGCCCTTCTCGTCCGCCTCCCGCACCGCCGTGTCAATGATCCTCTCCAGCTCCTTCCTCGGTATCTCATGCTCCGCGGGGATTGGATTTGCCAGCAGCATGCCGCTCTCCACCCCCAGTCGCTCCTGCGCCAGTATTATGGCGGCCGCCTGCTTCTCGTCGTGCACCGTGAAGGGGCTCCTGATGCCGCTTTCGCGGGCCCAGAAGGCAGGAAGGTCGACGTTCCCGCTGCGGCCGTCGGCAAAGGTGGCGACGAGGACACCCTGTGTCTCGAGATACTCGAGCGTGCGCGGGATGTCCAGAAAGCCCTTAGGCCCGCTGCTGATGACGGCGACCCTGGTGCGACCAAGCTCGGTCAGGTCGGCAGAGATGTCCATGGATGACTCGGCGCCGCGGTGGACGCCGCCAAGCCCGCCGGTGCCAAAGACGCGGATACCGGCGGCGCGGGCGAGCAGCATGGTCCCGGCGATGGTGGTGCCGCCGTGGAGCCTGCGGCCAGACATGGCGGTGCCGACGACATAGGCGAGGTCCCTCCTCGAGAGCTTGGTGGCGCCCTCGTGGACCATGCGGTCGACCTCGGCGGGGCTCATGCCGACCCTGGCAACGCCGTCAAGCACGCCTATGGTGGCGGGCACGGCACCATGGTCGCGGACGAGGGACTCGAGGACCTCTGGGAGGTCTCTGCCGAGGGCGCCGTGGGTGTATATGGTGGTCTCAAGCGCCACGACCGGCCTTTTTGTCGCGATGGCATGGCGGACCTCTTCTGACACCTTGAGGAACCTGGCAAGGTCAGGCGACGTCGAGGCTGTAGAGCTCAGGTCTCGCCTCGCGCGTGTGTGCAAGGGCGATGGGAAGGTGGCCTTGGATGATATCCTGGAACGGAGGGCGTTTGGGAGGCGGCAAAGGCATGGTCGCCGGGCTGACTCTCTGAGCAGTACCATGGTCGTGGTCTGCACTGGACTGTTTTATGCTTGGCCGATGATGCTGGGGGTGGGGGGAGGGTAGACTGGTGAAATCTCGGCAATGTTCGTGCGTCCTTTTGGCTCAGTGCTGCATCCCCGCCAGACAGCCGTAGCGCCACCAACTGGCCGGTGGTCCGGAGCCCAGTCTTGTATCTTTTCGGGTCAGACAGGCCGGCATCAGTCCAGGTGGGCTACCGTGGTGAAGCTGGCGTCCGTTGTGTCGTGTGTGTGGTTGCTGTGCCGGAGCTGGCCGGTCGAGTCACCGGTCAGATGTAACGGCTGTGGGGTCAGCACCCAGGTACCCGGCAACCCGGGTTGGTAGACCTAAGGACCTAAGCCACGGGCTAAGCTTATAGATGAGCAGGGATGTCGAGGGACCCGCCAGCACCCACCGTCTCTGAAACCCGCGTTGCATCACCGCACCTGAACTTGACCCGACAACCCTTTCCCATCGTCTCCTGCTGTCACGTCGATCAGGAGTGCGGCTGCTTAGTGTATATGCATGCATCCTACCACAGCGGGACAGCTCCGAACGACGAGGACCTATCTCTTGATAATCCGCGCCAGCGGATTTCGCTAATATCCAAAGCGTGATATTGCTGCACCAACCCCCTGCCTGGCGAATTTAAGCTTGTAATTTGAGTGAGCAGTTGGGCAGAGCGGCCGACAACCCTCAAGGAGACTCCGCCTCTCTGTCTCTCTCTTTTTCTTCCTTCCTTCCCGTCTTCTTCACATTCGCTCTCTGTCCCCGCTTTATCCTTCGCGCATCCTGACTTTGCCTGAGTAAACTTGTTATTTTTCCTCCACACCACAGTTGTGTACGTATACATATACACATACATATATACAGTTCACACTCCCGCCCGGGATAGTGCGATAGACCTTTTTCTCGTCCCATTCGTGATCTTCACCACCCTACTCATCCCTCTCCACCTTCGCGCGTGGGAACGTCCTTCATCTGTCTGAGCCAATGTATTCGCCATACTGCCCGAAGGCCCGGCTGCCACTGCTGGCGCTGCTGGCCACTCCTGTCCTGTGTCAGGATTTTACAATCTCAAATGGACAGATCTTCACGCCCGGCTTTGCGGTCCTTGATTCCCCACAGCCAGGCACGCCTATGGGCGGTGGTACGGCTCACATCCAACTGCTCACTTTCGCATCCATGTCACGCGCGCCGACTGACAAGGCATAGACACGATTGAGATTGCTCTAGACGTCACAGCAAACGGCATCCTCCCCCTTGATGTCGCTGCCGATAGCCCAAGCCGCATTAACAACATCACAATATTCCTGTACAGCCTGGACACAAATAGGAATTTCACTGTCTCCAACGGCACGGCGTCCTCCAACAACGCGAGCCTGGGGGAGATCATGTCCCAGGAACCTGGCAGCACCGTAAAACACGTCAGGTGGACCTGGCCCGCATGCTTGGTCGGCGACGGCAAGCCGACGACATCGGACAGCGACCGCGGCAACTACAACATCTCCATCAGGCAGAACTTCGTCATGAACGACACCGAATTTTATACCATTTTCGACGTCCCCATCGCCGTGACCAACAGCATCCCAAGCTCCATAAGCAGGGCACAGTGTGACGCCCTCGACAACCCGTTGCTGACGCCCGAGCAGATCAACGCCTCGGCCGCCAATGCTGTCGGAATACTCTTTGCGCCCGGCGACTCACAAGTAGTACAAGTGAAGCTGGATAAGGCCGGGGGCGGCCAGGGGCTCGGAGGTGCTGGGGCGCTGAGCTGGCGCAGCGGCGCGGAGTGGCTCTGTCTGCTCACGTTTGCCATGGCCTTTGCATTGTAACGCTTAGAAAGAGAGGCCGTGCTGGCCTGATGAAATGAAGGCGCGAATTTAATGATACCCCATTTGCTTAACTCCCTCCCT
The DNA here is from genome assembly GCA_023522825.1 of Diaporthe ampelina. Classification (NCBI taxonomy): domain Eukaryota; kingdom Fungi; phylum Ascomycota; class Sordariomycetes; order Diaporthales; family Diaporthaceae; genus Diaporthe; species Diaporthe ampelina. The sequence goes on from JAMFTM010000168.1 coordinate 47,637, forward strand.
ACGAGCTTCACCTGGGTAACCGCGGCGCGGATATAGCATCTGTCTACTCTGCCCTCTTGTGGGACAACCTCTGATAAGACAACCTCTTATGGGATAACCTCCGAACATCATATAAGATAATCTTCTATTGGATAGACTCTTTAGGATAACCTCTGGGGGGATTGCCTCCTAGGGGATGGCTTCTTTAGAAAACGTCTGGATAGATAGTCTACGATCAAAATTGTAATGAACCAGAGCTATGCAAGCTATAGGGCTCTTGTATGACATTGCATTATTTGGTGACGTTATGGTAATAGTGCGTGTGATTTTTAAGCATGACCTTGATATATCGGAACACACGCGCCGTCAACAATGGGAGTTTCCTCCCATGGATCAATACCTGTGGAAAGGTCTAGCTGTGATCAGTATAAAAGGTGGGGCCTTATTCATCACTTAACCTGACACAGACTCAATCGTCAGGTTCGGTGGCTGGGTCATTTTCATCTTTACCCGAGGAGACCAAGGCGCCCCCAAGAGGGTTTCTCACAGCACGAAAAGGCACGGCTGAACCGCAAAGGTGGGTCCCGATAAGAGCAACCAGTCTCCTAGGATCGATAAGCCCCACCACGGCAAGGCTGAGAAAGCGAACTTAAATTTTCTCGATGCCCCCTTGACTTTCTGCCGCCTCCAGGGCAGCGGACAGCAATTTCCTCGGCGTCACAATCCACCCAAGACTGCTTGAAAATGTCGCGAAAGGCTCAGGAATCGATAAATGACGAGCGCTCGTCAGAAAACGAGGATGACTTATCCAGTTCTGGGGATGACGACAGCCCAGAAAGATCCACCGACCAGATGGACGTTGATGAGGCCGACTCGGATGAAGACGAACTTGAGAGACTCGTGCTTGGCAACAAGGCCGGTTTCCGGGAGAATTTGTTCAGACATGCAGCAGACTCGGACGACGATGAGGCGCTCAAGAGCCTGAGATTGGATGACGGTAGGCACGCACCTGGGGCCACCGGCCACGAGGACCTGGACGACTCGGCCCTCTTCATGTTCGACACTGGCTCCACGCCGGCCCAAGGAAAGCAGCTTACCGACATGCCAAGAAATCCGGCCAATGATGGCGGCCCTCAGCCCGCTTGGTTCGATAGCGATGATGAGAAGCTGGCCGTCTCGCTCGCCGGGGTCAGGCAGTTGCGGAAGCTGCGGGAGTCGGAGGCTGATGACCTGGTCGACGGGGTGGAGTATACCAGGCGCCTACGGCAGTACTACCTACGTCTCAACCCACTCCCATCCTGGGCCAAGGACTCTTCGGAGCAGCGCAAGACGAAGAGGCGGAGAAGGTCGTCTGCTGCCTCGTCCGGCTCAGATTCGTCGTCGGGCTCTGAGCTCAGCGGTGACGAGGAGGATATCTCTGCCCTACCACTGGAGCGGTTCCTACGCGATGCCGGCGCGCTCCATGGTGAAGGCGGAAGAAGGAAGAAGCGCAAGCTCCGGCCAGAGGTCATTGACATCCAGCGGACGCGTGACATCCCCGACACACACAAGGGCCCCGTCGAGTCAATCTCCTTCCATCCGCAGCACCCAGTCCTCCTTTCCTCCTCAAAATCATCAATCCTGTATCTCCACCACGTCGACCCAAGTGCACATCCGACGCCAAATCCACAGCTCACCTCCGTGCAGGTCAAGTCCGTGCCCATCCGGCGCTCCGCCTTTCTTCATCCTAATGGGGACGAGATCATACTGGCAGGACGGCGCCGCTTTTTCCACAGCTGGAACCTATCGAATGGCATCGTCAAGAAGGTCACGAAGATCCAAGGCCACCAGGAGGAGCAAAGGACCATGGAGCGGTTCCGGCTCAGCCCCGACGGGAAGCACATGGCCCTCGTCGCCACGAGTCGCAAGGGCGGCGGCATGCTGAACATTGTCAGCGTCGTTAGCATGCAGTGGGTTGCACAGGCCAGGCTGGACAGCCGTGGTGGAATTGCAGACTTCTCCTGGTGGAGAGATGGCCAGGGAATTACAATCCTCGGCAGGGATGGCCAAGTCGGCGAGTGGTCACTTGCGACGAGGCGGACAGTCGGAATTTGGAGGGATGAGGGCTCTATCGGTGGCACGGTGATGGCTCTGGGAGGACGTGATGGCCCACCAGAAGTTGGTGGGGACAGGTGGGTCGCCCTGGGCTCGACCAGCGGCGTCCTGAACATCTACGACCGGGCCGAGCTCATCTCCAAGGCCCAGGGGGGCGCCGTTGAGGTCAAGCCACTGCCCACGCCCACGCGCAGCTTCGAGCAGCTGACCACACCCATAACCGTGACCGCGTTCAGCCCAGACGGCCAGCTGCTGGCGTTTGCCAGCCAGCACAAAAAGGATGCGTTCAAGCTCGTGCACCTCCCGAGTTGCACGGTCTACAGGAATTGGCCAACGGAGCAGACACCCATGGGCAGGGTGACGGCGGTCGCCTTTGGGAGGTCGAAGGACACTGACGTGCTGGCGGTAGGGAATGACGTTGGAAAAATCAGGATGTGGGAGATCAGGGGTTGAGGTGACGAAGGCGAGCGTTGTCTGCATTAGGGTATCCTTACTGTTGACGCCGTTGATATCGATAATCAAACGTACACCATCCTTCCTTGACTTGGGCTTATTCGTATTCGGTTGCTAAATTTCCATCTTCTTTTTCAAAGGTGCTCACTCATCCGCAAGCGAGAACGCAGATCATAATCCAAAGTTTTCTCAACAATTATCCCGACAGTGCTCACTTCATGTCTGCCTTCGATCTCTATGACCCCAAGGGCAAATGATGCGAGCCAAGAGGTCACGCAGCAGACTTCCTCGCGATATGTGGCGAGGGAAGAGCTTGCGGGCTTGTCGCATGTATGCCGCCAGGGCACGCTCGCTCGAAAAGAACGCGACATCCTCGGGCTTGTTCTCGGCGGCAAGAAAATCGTGTAGGTTGACCCAGACATCCTCGAGCGCCTGCGGGTAGTCTGACACGTGAGCATGTATACGCCTATAGAACTGACAAGCCAGGCACTGACGACCCGTACATCAAAGAGGACCCCCCCTCACATTTAGGCACTGCGTCTTGATGATGAACTCCTCTGCTGGCTGCCAAGGTCACGGAAGAGTTGTTTCCACTGGCCAGGTCGTTGTCATTCTTGCTGCGATGTGTTTCTCCTTTTCGTGCTTCGTTTCTCCCCGGCCCTTGCCACGAGGGCGGGCCATGAGGGTCTCCTGAAGAGGACTGTGGTTTGACATGATGACGGTTCTTGCAGGTGCCTGGCTGGAGGTGGCGATCCTCCTGGATGTGCCAATTGGTGGATTATGATAATGGTGCCAAGTGTGAACGTGTGCTCAGAACTGGAGTCTTTCGACTTTCGTGTGCATGGTTGTCTAAGTGAAGGAGGGAAGCCAAGGTTTGGCGGGGTGAAGTTTAGACGTTGGGGCTTCCATGGAGTAGATGTATGTTTGTTTCCAGTGGTGTAAAACGGGGGCGGGAAAATGTCTTATGTCTTGTGCCTTAACCCTGAGTTCCTAGAGCTTCTCAAGAGGACAAAGACTCGCTCAACAGAGCTGAGGGTATCCGCAGCTGCTGTAGCTGCCCATCTCACCAGACCGGCATCTCCCACAGAACTGAGACTAATCCTTGAGCACCCGGCCACGGAGGTCGGTATGATTCTGCTAAGACATGAAATACGTGCACTAGAGACTCTACTGAAACTTTCTGAGAGCATCGATGGGTTCTTTGCCTGGAACCCATAATCTTTTTGTGTAGAGCCTTTCATAAAGAACGAGTCTTTGACCAGCTGTTTGAGGTGTTTGGCATGTAATTGGTAAGAGACTTACAATGCGCAGCAGTGTCTCGCACGAAGTATCCGACGCCCATTATGACAGGACAACGATTCTTGTACTTGCAGATAATGATTCCCTCTGTTGGTTCATCTGCAGGCCACGCATTTGTCCTAGACTGTGCACCACAGGGGCCGCAGTTGAACGCATCAGAACAATAGCAACAGCTTGAGGCCTCCGAATAGCTAGGCGATGAGGACATTCATTTGGGTTGGCCCTCGTTACAAACACCAGGATTGCTGTTAGGGAGACCGTTGAATGTCTTGTCCAAACCAAAGCTTACTTCACACGCAGCCTGATAAGGCGCGGGTTATGAAGTGGCATTCATTTCACTCATTTATACTCTCACACGCCAGACCCTTCTATACGAAAAGCGCGTATGGGCACTGGGCAAGTCGTCACGGCTGCGGCGAGCCCTTGGTGCTGACATCGGATCTTTTCCGACATTACGCCATCTGCGACTGGGTCACGGCCATTAACGCTAGATTGGCCTTCATCAAGGACAACAGGGCGTTTTCCCACAGGTGCTGGTACCCAGGTGCTCCAAATCAGCAGCGGCGGGGTTGCTCCAGGGTCGGTCCACTGCGTACCTAGGTACGCAGCAAACGGTAGCTACCACGCCGCATACCCATGACGAGGCAAGCAACCGCAGTTCCCCGTCCACGCCGGTACCCAGGAACTCGGCCGTAGCCGGTGGCGCAATTACAAGGGGCATGTCGTCGATGCTGATCAAGCGTGAGCAACCACACCGGCCTAGCGGTCGACTCTTGTTGCGGCAATTGGAGACTCAGCGAGAACGGTGGCAACAACAGACTGACTGTTGATGGTGGGCCATGAATCGTGGCGCTAGCAATGAGCAACCACCTACTGTGGTACTCCCAACAGCCCTGTCGCATCTTGAGCCTTTTGTTCCGTAGCATGCCGCAGCAGGACCTTTAAACACGGCCTTGGCAGGGTGCTGGCAACTAACTGCCCGATCGGCCACTTGCATCTGTTCGGCCCTGACCCGACGACGCCAATTGCACGAGTATTTTGTTTGAGACCAGCACCGCATGTCAGGCGTATACGAGGCCACGCAGGCTGCCTCGTCCGTCTTCTTGATTGCAGCAGGTGATGCATGATGCGTTTAATGAGGGTTTTTGCTATCGCTGGGGAAACAGTGTGAAGGGTGGTTCCACAGCCGAGATTGCGGACTTGCGCCCGTCGAGGCCAATTGGCGAATCAGAGAGCGACCGCAGGATGTAAAAATGGGCCCGGTTGTTGACAAATGGGAACCGAGCAGGCAGGTCAGGCTAGCCGCACAGAGGCGCAAGAGTTGGGATTGTCAGGTACATGTCTTCCAAGCCCATTTTCACCTGTCTGCCACCATGCTTAATCCTCGGGTGTTGCAAAGCAGCAACTTCGCGGTCGGCTTTGCGAGGGACAAGCGACTGCTCGCATGACAAGCTGGGTGGCAACTGTGCAGAACCGCAGCGCAGAAGCAGGAAGTAGGAGCATGAGGCTTCGGAACGTCAGGTTGTGTCGTGCTGCAAGCAGGTGGGTGACATTCGGGAATCTTGGGTCAATTTTCGTTTCGTCCCAAATGTGGCAGCCTTGCTCCTACACGGCCGCATCCCCCTAAGACGTAGTCTGCCGGTGGGCAGTCTGGGGTACCAGAGAGGGCTGCGAGGCAGATCATGATTTGCATCAGATTCATTGCCCCGTGTGCGCCACCTGGGGCTCAGGAGCATAATTGTGGGAAGGATCATCAGGAGCTGTCAGGGGAGATGTCCAAGGGAACTCGGAGGATTTCGAGTCGAGCGCAAGAACAGTGTTGCTGCAGGTGGAAGCTGTGCTGCAAGACAGCCGTGTTGGAGCTGAGAGCAGCAGGATCCGAGTGCTACTCGATGGTCTTTTGGCTGCGCCTGTGCACCGCGATGGAGCACGCTTGAGCCGGGAGCGAGGCGTGCCTGGGCCGGTATGAGCGACGACTGCTCACGCTCGTTCCTGATAAGATTATAAGGTTTGACACCACGCTGGGCGGCAGGTGGGGATCGAATTCCGACAGCACAAGGCAGGGTTAAATTGGTCCTGGAACCATCGTCATTTGTACCGCAGTACACTAAAGGTGATTTGCTTTTGGGGGGGGGGGGGACGGGCACGGGTCCAGTTTCAGATCCAAATACGCATACGTATACGGTGCTGTAATTGCGTGTGCTCACTGTCCTCGGGGTTCGATTGAACAAGCTCAAGACGTGAGGCCGTTACAGTAACGGCAGACGTAGGGCACACGCAAGGCCCAACCCAGGTCGTGCGTGGATTGGACTCGCACCCCACCACCGCCGTACTCCAAGGATGGTGTTAATGAGACTCTCTTGGATCTTAGGAAGCGCGAGTCTCGGCAGTCGTCATCTCTTCTAACTGGCCGAGCACGAAGATACCGCAACAGCACGGGGGGGGGGGGGCTGGGAGGAACAGAGGAGGCCAAGAGGGCTGCCGGCCTGCCTTGGTGGTAATCCCGCTGTGGTACTGGATACCGGACTGCGTGTGTATCTGGTTGGAAAAGGGTAGGGTAGTGTGGGTGCTGACCGCCTTGCCTGCTTGCTGGGTTGGCGTTTGTTGTTATCTGTCTTAGCCGCCGCAAAGTGAAGGAGTTGAGATGATCTCACGGCTGACGGTGGGGGCCAGGCAGAGGATTGGGCTGTGGGGAGGACGTAGCAGGCTGCGCGTGTTAGGTGCGCAGTGGTGGCTGAGAGCTGAGAAGGGAGTCTGACTTGCAGGCGGCCGAGGAGGATTTGGAACAAAGCCCACCATCGCCCTTCACCCACCAGCCGTCACCTCGAGCCTCGGCCAAGGCCATCAAATGCCAACAAGGACCAGCAGCCAAAGACGAGGCAGTGTTCTTGCCGGAAGCTGCCACACCGTTCGTTGGGGTTGGGGTCAGCGCATCTCTTCTTGGGTCGTCTTGCTTCTGAACAGCCTGACAATTTCAAAATCACGGCACGCCCAGCCCTCCCTCCTCCTGAGTGGCCCAACGTTCCTGGCTGGTCTGGGCAGTTCTGGGCTGGCACTAAAAAGTCTGCCAGTCTGTAGTCTGCCAGTCTGCCAGTCTGCCAGTTCAGCCCGGCAAGCTCCTTCCTTGTGCCGGCACACTCTTGCTGGGGCCGACCTGCTGTCCGTTTCGGCAGCCTGAGAGCTTGGGCCATGTGTGGGGCCACGAGGGCCATCGTGGCTGCGTGGATGGCAAACAGCCGTGTTGAACAAATCACGTTGCGAGTTGGGGACAGCCGTTTCGAGACGCTGGAGGGGGGAACGGAGGGTTGGCACAGGAATCTGCAGGCTTCTATTCGCGGTGCGCATCAGCCCCTGGCTCCCTGTCACCTCGACTGTCACCTCGACCATCACCGTGCTGTGATGCCGCGGCGCAGCACAAGGTACATGCGTCCACCTTAGTGCCAATCGCGCCGCTAAGCCAGCGCCAGCGCCTTCCTTTGTCACAGTAGTGCGTTCTGCCAAATTTGAAATGACAATCATTGTTTCCAAACGCAGCGGAGCATCTCAGAGCTGCAGCAATAACCACCTTATACCTGCTCAATAGTAGTAGCCAGCCACAGTCCCTCCACTGCCCGACAGACTGAAGAGCCTTCGTCACGGGGCTGCAAGCGACGGCAACTTACCCAGTGACGCCGTGGTAACTGGCCAGCCGAGCCACACAGCCGGGTTTGACTGGCGTGTGCGCTCGTGGCGGTCGGTTGCGGTTCTCCGTGCACGCTTCCAATCATCGCCCCTCCCTCTGTGCCTCTGTCGCCTCTGTGCCTGTGGCCCTCTGCCGTCTCTGGGAGGCCAACGGCCGGCCTGCTGCACCAACCCCATCCCGGAAGCTCATTCCCACTTGCAAGGCTACCTTAGGTACCCAGGTACTTCTGGATGGCGGCCATCCTGTGCTGTACACTACCTCTCGCAGCCACCGAACCGGACTGTTCTGACTGTGTGGCACTGACGCTCACTTGTCCTGGCTCCCGCCCTAAGAACCTGGGAGCCTGGGGGCCTGGGAACCTGGATACCTGGATACCTGGCCTCGCTTCCGCCTGTCCTCATTTCTCTCAAACCCCATACAATCTCCACCCGGCTGCATCCTGCACCCTTCGCACCTTGACTTGGACCCGCGGGCGCTATTGTCCTGTCCTGTCCTGCCCTGCCCTGCCCTGCCCTGCCCTGCCCTGCCCTGCCCTGCCCTGTCCAGCTCGAGCTCCAGCCCAGTTGTCCCCTTTTCAATAGTACCCTCGTCTGCGCTGCATTTTTTCCCTCCCGTTTTTAAAAAAAACCGCATCCATAATAAAACTGTTCTCTTTTGCCCTGCCTTGCCCCGTACTTCTACCAGCCACGGTCCTCGACGAGACGCGCCTCCTTTTGTCTCGCCTTCCCTTCCCTTCCCTTCCCCTTCCCCTTCCACCTCCTCGGCACCGGCTCAAGTCTCCTAACGGTCCAGACATCGCGGTATCCTCCCTTATCGGCACGTCCAAGGGGAACCGGCATCTTTCTCCGTTCTCGTCAACATGTCGCTCTTCACCTGGTGCACCCGCCGGTGCGGAGGGCTGGCCATGCTTGCAGCCCTGGCACTCTCCTACTGGGTGGTAAGCAAGGAGGCCATCGTGTCGCGCAACGATCTCTTCAAGCATCAACAGAGAGACATCCTTAGCCCCATCCCCCAGTCGCCCACGACCGCTGAGGGCGCCGGCTTGTGGACCGTCATATTCGCCTACTATTGCCTCTTCATCCACGTTCTCGTCGCCGTCTTCCCTCTCCGCTCCTGCTGGGCCATGTGGGATCTCACCCGCAGCTTGAAGAGGGCCGCTCACAGCAAGGCCCTCCAGAGCCTCAAGTTTGCCCACCGACGTCGGGGCTCTTCCACCTCGCTGTCAAGCTCCGAGACCCTGACCTCTTCCCATGGATCCTCCGCGAGCAGCGAAGCTGGCGACCTGGACGCCGAGATCTACACCGATGGCGATGCCGAGCCCGATCGTGTTGTCCACGCCGTTGTGATTCCGAACTACAAGGAGGAGTTGGACACCCTTAGGGAGACACTGGAGGTCCTCGGCTGCCACCCCCAAGCCCGCAACAGCTATGATGTGAGTCCTGAGCTCCCAGGTGTTGCTGCCAGCATTTTTGCGTGAGAAGATGCTCCGCTTTGCCCATGCCAACCCACCACGCCCGGGCTTATTGTCGTTGAGCGGTCTCACGTCCCCCCCCCCCCCAAAAAAAAAAGAAGAAAAAGCCGCTCGTGGGATGCGATTTGAAGAAAGCAAGATCAAGCTGACAATCATGAATGCAGGTGTATCTGGCCATGGAGTCTCGCGAGAACAACGTAGAGTTGAAGGCTATGGGACTCGTGCAAGAGTTCATCAAGAAGTTCCGTTCCATCGACTTCACCATCCATCCCTCTGACATCCCTGGCGAGAGCGCTGGCAAGGGCAGCAACATGGCCTGGGCGGTTCGCAAGCTGAGTGAGAAGTACTCCATGGAAGCCCGCAAGGATGTCATTGTCACAGGCATCGATGGTACGTCTTTTGGGTTCTGTCTCTTTGATTTACCTGGGGCCGCCGTTCTGGTTGCTGCACACTACCCGCACCATAACACTAACATTTTGTGCCTGCAGCTGACAGCCATCTCTCGTCCAACTACTTTGCTCATCTCACGTCGATGCACTTGTCCTACCCCGAGACCGCTAAGACGACTATGTACGCCGCGCCAATCATCTTTGACCGCAATTCCCACAGCGTCACAGCCCTCGTCCGTGTTGGCGATATCCTCTGGGCATCAGCTGGCATGTCTGGCCTCTACCGTGGCTCAACAATTGCCCCGCCAACTTCTGTCTACTCTGTGCCTCTCGAGCTGGTCGACCGCGTTGGTGGCTGGGACTGTGACCCCGAAGCCATCGGCGAGGACCTGCACATGTATCTCAAGTGTTTTTTCGCGCTCAACGGAAACCTGACTGTTCGCACTATCGTCAGCCCAGTCAGCCAGAGCAACGTTACTGGTGGTGCGGGCGGCGGGCTCAAGGGTATGGTTGCCGACATCAAGGCTCGATACAAGCAGGCCATTCGACACATGTGGGGGGCTCTCGACTCCGGGTACGCCATTCGCAAGGTCGTCGAGCTCTGGCAGGAGAGGAAGCATACCTCACGGTCATTCCGTCCTATCCACAGCACTCTGCAGGACACCACCGACGTTTACGTCCCACACAACCAGAACCTCGACCCTGAGGCGCCACCTGCCGAGAACGGTATCTTCTCCGACGTGACCCACGACACTCTTAAGGGGCCCAACTGGGAGCGCATCATCTACCTGTTCCACCGCCTGTTCGAAGCCCACTTTCTACCCCTGCAGACCACCATCCTCATCATTGCGTCAACTCTGTACGTCTGGGCTACAGAGGGCAAGCCGGACGTGCACGGCATCAACTGGATCTTCGACGCATGCAACGTTCTGAGGACTGCCGGCTTCATGGAGATTGCATTCCTGTTGTTCCTGTACGAGAGCTTCCACAGGATCTGTGTGCAGACCCGTGAGAAGGAAATGAGCGACGCGGGTCTCGCTAAGGGTATGAACTTCTCCCACCGCCACGTCAGCAAGAACTGGAAAGACTACTGCATGGTTCCAATCGTCGCGCCATTGTTCGGCGCCGTCCCCTGCGCCCAGGCCCAGGTTTGCCACTTTTGGACGCTTGATCTTGTGTACACGGTCAGCAAGAAAGTCACACGACAAAGATCACGTTCCATGGCCGCAGCCACGCTCGCATAATGATATGATCACGACCCCTTCATTCGCTTCTACCAGACGATAATTTCAAACGACTTTTACCTACCCTTCGACCCGGCCTGGAACCTGATCCCGCACGTCGACGACGAGATCCGCGCCGTTGCTCATTTACACGTTCGATTCTGTGCACAGCTTTGGAGACAAGGAAGATTCCCTTTTTTCGCGCGGATTTGGAAGACACGGCTTTCCGAGCACCTGTGTAAATAGAGGGCATCATGATGTTTTGCATGGCATTGGCATTCGGCATCTAGATTGGGGGCCAACTACAACACTGGGGGCTCTCCAGGAGTTTGGGAGCAATCGCGGCAAGGGGTACGAGAAAGAGATATCCTGCTTCGCCGCAGACGTTCGCTACTTATAGGGAGGAGACAGGTCGCGGTTCCAATCCACTCGCGGAAGCCTTCAAGATTCGACTCCGGCCGCACTCCGGCCCGGTTTGGACTGCGACCTCAGCTGCCCGGGATGAGAGGGTAGGGCTAGCTCCGCCGGGCAGCGGGGAACCTGGACACCTCAACGCAGAGGAGGCGGAATGAGGCCAGGAGTAATCACATCTAGCCCGGTAATATCTAATTCTTCATGTACGGTGGTGAGTAGGCGGGGCCGCTCTAGGAGGTGGCCTGTCCTGACTTTGACAAGAGAGCTCGACTGTCTGATTCAAGGTGGGGGCACCGCAACCGACCCGGGAAGTGGAAGTTGTGGCTTCACCATGCCAGAGGTGTGGGAATTGTACGGAATACTTTGTATCATGATCAAGACAGAAAGCTACGGCACCTGCTGGGACGCCCATGAACAGCTGTGGCGACCAACCACCAAAACGCGACAATATATGATGGATGGAATGACTCAATGAAAGAAGCCACTCGCTCAATGCTCGTTCGTACCCTCTGTTTTCTCCGAATACGATCGCCATCGTCAGCTGTGTTGCACGCGATTCCATTTCGCTTTGGTGTCCGTGGGCAGTCTGGTATGGTTCCGTACTCTGCCTGGTGTGCGTTTTCCTCGGGGCCGCCGGGCCTCAGAAACACGGGCATTGCTCGGATTGCACTCATATTATCGATCAAGGCTTCTCGATCTATGACCTTAAGAGTAGCAAGTGTGTTTATTCCTCAGAACTACTGCTGGCTTGACTGGCACGGCCCGTATAAGTGCCGAGCGGAGACGCAGCTTGTTTATCAACCTGTCCAGTCGCACAGCACAACGCGTCTTCCGCGAGGCAACGGGGCATGGCGAGGCCGGGCCCGAGACTGTGTGGAATCTCGGTTGACCAGGGCGATATTTCAAGGAGGGCGAAGTCTGAGAGGTGGGAGTTGGTCCGCGAGGCTGGCGAGGTGCAGCTATTTATCTGGGGTGGTCGACCTAAGGCCCTTGAGGTTATGGTTAGCAGCAGAGCGGTACTTACATCAAGCATACCAGGACAAACTCGTCTACTAGGGGACACACCATACCCCATACGTTGCCATTCGACTACCCAGGGCTGCTTTGCTACCGAGACGAGGCAGGGGTTGTATGACTTGGGCATAATACGGCAGCTTATCAAGGCATGGTTCATCGGGATGGGCAGGTCGAAACCGGAGGCTTCATGAGTGATTGTGAATGGGCAAGAGCACTTGGCAGATGAAACCGTGAAACCGTCTCCGATCGTCTCCCCCAAAATGGGATATCCCACCGCAGTCGGCATCGTCCCACCAGTTGACATTGGCAGCAGTGGTTGCCATTGCTAGGAAATATTTGATTCCAATTTGTTGATATGCTTCCTGTGCTGCCTTCGATGATCCCGCGGTCGATTTGTCTACATTCCAGCCATGTCCTACTGCACCTATATAATATACGTAGCTTACAAGTACAGCTTATACGTATAGCTTGCAAATGTTCGCGCATCATCCAGCAACGCGTGGTACACTTCAATAGGAGATATTGTGGAATGCCATGGAAAACATTGTACAGAAAGGTTTACATTTAGCGAGTCACATTGTGGTTATAATAAGCAGCGGGCACATCATGCTTTTGACGTCGGGATTTGATTAGCTAAATTGACCTAAGTAGTACCTTGTTGGGTTTCCAGCGCTGGCGAAGGTAGATCCCATATCTATTATTTTCAAGAACATTATTTCTTGTACTCTTCATCGGTGGTGTCCTGGACGGTGGGACTGGATAGCAAGGTCAGTATTGTTAAAGAGTCTAATTTACTGGGACTACTCCGTGGCTGACAAGAGGATCGTGTCTTGTGCTTCATCCTTAGAGCCGGGATGAACTTACGGTTGGTAGCCTGAGCCTGACATTTTGGCTGATGTGTCTTTGAGACGTTGACAGGAAATTGTTGTGCAGAGTATTGTTGATTATGGATGTTATTGTTTGTATCTTGCATGTTCTGGTAGACCTCTGAGTGTTGGGTGGTGAAGAGAGTGGTGGTCCATTTTGGGATCAGGTCGATATATTTATACGAGAAGCAATCTGCGAGCCGCATGTCAATGACACAAAAGAAGCCACTGACAGTCAGCTCAGCCCCCGTTATCATTATTCCACCGAGGCAGTCATCCCAACCGAGTCGTAGCCTGCACTGGAGCGTAGCCGAGAAAGAAGAATCCCCGTGTCACTGGCTTTTGTTACAAGTCACTATTCCGCCTCTGTCAGCGCACTGTGCTCCATTGGGTTGCTGTGAGGAGCAATCTTTGTTTGCACTGACTGATATGTTTTGACCAGTCTAGCCCGGCGACCTCAATCCCTCGTCCCCAAGCAGGCTATCCCGGACAGCGAACTGAGTGACTGGTCGTTGGGCGGACCAACTACCGAAAACGCAAAATCATAGGTCCTGTCCTGTCATCTAGTCCACTGCGCATTCCGCTTCGAAGGCCGACCCGACAGGGCAATCTCGCACTTGTACCATATCTCCTCAAAGAGAGCCACACAGTGCCGCTTGGTTGACCCGTCCTGAACCAGGCCATCGCGGCAGGACGCATGGAACGCGACTTCAGGCCTGTACTCCTTTCTGCAACGTAGGGTGCAACGTAGGGCTGAGACATGACGCAACGAGCCGCGGCTATCGCTGTGTGATTCCTTTGGTCGACTGCCCAGGCACCTATACTCGAGAAGCAAAACCAGCTTTCCAACCATGCACAGTACCTAGGTAGTCTCTGGGCCCTGAGGCCATACCTGGAAGCATACGTCGCTGTTGCGGGCTTGCGGGCTTCCTGTCCTGCCGGCCTATTCGGGGCTTGGAGTTAAGATTGGAGAACAACCCATGCGAGGACTGCATGCACGGGTAGACAGCAGATTGTCACCTCCAAGGCCTGTTCATGGCATCTATCGCGTATGTTTTGGCAGGGCGCTCAGACCACCTTCTCGAAAGTCTTCTGGATGGGCTTAGCCGCATCGATGAACTTCTCCAAGTCATTATCCAGATTGGCCAGGTCCTCCCTGCGCTTCTTGTTCTCAGTGATAAGCTTCTGCTTCCTCTTGAGGAGCTCCTGTCGCTGCTGCTCGAGAGCCTCCCGCTCAGCGCGCTCGTCCTCGATGCGGGCTATCATGAGGGAGTTCTCGTCTGAATCTGCGAACTCGGGGTGTTTTGCAAGAAACTCCTCAGCAGAAGCCAGTGGGAGCTTCTGGTACTCGTGACTGAGGAGGGGGGTCAGGTCAGCAGGCGTCGAGGGCGGAAATGTGCCGACACGGACCCTGTAGGGAAGAAGGGAAGAGATGGCTCACTCGTGTGTTTCGCAAGCGGCAATTTCGCCTTGCAAGTGGCGCTGCTCATAATACAGGTTCTGTAGCTGGAGGTGGAGGACATCAACCTCGTGGCGGGCGTCGGCAGTCTGTGACTTGGTGTCGCGGGCGGCGAGGTAGGCGGCACGGTGCAGGCCACGGAGATGCGACAGGTTTGTGTTGAGCAGCTTCTGCTCCTTGGAGAGGGCGATGTGTTGGTCGGGGTTTAGGGGCGCGTTTGCGCCGGCGGCGGAGATGGCAGCCAGGCGGTCCGCGAGGCCAAGAGCCTGCTCGCGGGCGTGCTGAGAGGTCTGGAGGAAGGAGCGGAGGGCCGGGTCGGTCACAATGGAGTCGATGGTCATGGTGGCGTGCGGGATGGGAAGGGTCGAGAGGGAGGAGACACTGCAGGTTGGCGGACGGAGGCGCGACGTATGGTTTGACCAGAAGGGCGAGGCTGAAGGTTGGGAGAGGTCGGCAGCTGAAGCCTTCCCGCGCCCGCCTGCTACGGCTTGGTGCTGGTGGTCCATGCCCCGATCGGGTAGCTAGGTATAGCTAGCTCCCTGACAGCACCGTGCGAGTCCGCACGGTAGGTCTGCCTGTATTGTGGTTGGTCGGCTCTACTCCAGGGTCTTGGTACCTAGTTCTTGAGATGTATGTACTGTGGGTAGTCTTTTCTTTGGGCATTCTTGGTCATTCCATCTCGACATCGATCATTCAACCCAAGTCATTGTGACGATGCCAGCCACAGGGGTCGCAAAAGCAGCGTCGGCAATGCCAAAAAAAAAAAAAATGAAATGCGAAAACGCCAATGCCCATGACGGCTGGTTTGCGAGGCGCATGGTCGATGTTCGTCATAGGCCAAGCAAGCACACACGCACCCAGGCAACTTCCCAGGATACACGGACCGCGCAGTCCCTGGGCTCAGTGCTGGGCTCAGTCCTGGACTCGTGGGCTCGTGGGCTCGTGTACAAACGCGACAAAGCATGCCGAGGAGGGTGCAGTCTAGGCCTGCTGCCCGCCTGCTGCCCTGCTCCACCTCCAATAAAAAAAAGACGGAGATTCACCTTGTTTCGCAAGCCGTTGATTCCCGTTCCTCGCCTCGCCGCCTCGCCGCCTCGCATGCAATGTCCCCTCGCTGCAGTGCCCACCAGAGATTGGACGTCTACCTGTGTACCCGGGTATATAGTTTGTTGTCCTCCTGCACCCGACTGCCCCCAACACGACCCGGCCCTTCCAGAGTCTCTGTCCCGTCCCCTCGGTACCCGTGTGTTGTGTTGCACTAACTGCGTGCACGCACATAGGATCCTCTTCTTCTCACATTGGCCAATCACGACAAGATCCCCTCGCCGAGATCTGCGCATTTTCGAGAAAAGAAGGCCGATCCCTCCCAGACCTTTCCCGCCCCAGCCGAATCGGGCCTCCATCACACTTGCACTACAGCCCCGAGAATCATAGCGCGAGGGGTGCGTTCTTTCACTCCCTCTCTCCCGCCTCGCCTCCTCACCACAGCCCCGTCAGCCCAGTGCATGACAGCCGCTGCTTGACTCGCCGGCCCGCGCCATAACAGCCAATAAATACCACCGCTCAGGGCTCGTGCCCCCTCTCCCGCATGTGAAAGTCATCCTCGTCTCTCTGCTCAACCCAGCGGCTACCTCTCGCACCCTTCATATATCGGCCGCCAGTCACCATGAACGGTCCCCCTTTGACCATGACCTCCTGCACGCCTTTCGCTGCCCGGGCGAGCGACGGGAGCCCACCGACTGTTCACTCTACCGGCGCCGACACCCGGCCAGAAATTCGCAGAAGACGTCACAGCCACTTCATCCCGCGCCGCCGGAAATCTATAGTCTCTTCCATCATGGAGGGCGAAGAAGCCGTCATCCTCAAGGTCTGCTGCCTCCTTGACACCACGCAACCACACAGGCCCCCTTGCCTCGCTGACCACCAACCCCCCTCAGGTCGACCTGTTCCTCTCCGAGCTCGAGCGCAGGCTGGAATTCCTGGAAAGCTATACCGACCTTACGGTGGATTCGACCCTCTCGAGGGCCTACAATACGTTGCAGACAGTCCGCTCACGGTGCAGTCAAGTTTCTGAGGAGGTCATCGGTGAAGGCCGGAGGCGCTTCCACGTCATGATGGAGACTATGGAGTACAGATACCATGACGCGCTCGCAGCCGCCGACTCAATGAGCGAGAAGGCGCGCGTCAGCATCGAGCTGCTTGACACCATGCTGTCCGACGTCGAGACGCGGGCCCACAAGCTTCGCCAGCGTGGGTTGCAGAACATGACAGACGCGGCAGAGATCGTCATCGGCGAGGGCCGCCATGTCCTGGACAAGGGCCTGGACAAGGCCCGCGGCGTGGTCGAGGAGGGCCTTCGTGGCGCAAAGCATGCCGCCGAGAGCCTCGAGGACAAGATCCAGAAGGCTATGCTTCGAGCCAAGGAGCACGGCCTCATTGGCTATGAAGACCTTCCTGTGCCGTGGAGGGTTAACCCCCACATTGTGAGTGGATATCGGTTTACTGAAACCTACTCGGGATGTATCCGCTCAGCATTCGGCATCTCGAACGAACTCGTCAACATATGGTCTCATGCGATCGGCCTCGTCCTCGTCCTCGCCTTGGCATTCTACTTCTATCCAACAAGCATCAACTTCCATCTCAGCACCAACGCAGACGTCTTTATCGCGGCCATATTCTTCTTCGCAGCCTGCCAGTGCCTCGTTTGCAGTACAATTTGGCACACCATGAACGCGATTACTGATATCAACCTGATCTCGACATTTGCATGCGTGGACTACACCGGCATCTCCCTCCTGATTGCTGCGAGCATCATGACCACCGAATATACAGCCTTCTACTGTGAGCCTGTCAGCCGGTGGGTATACATGGTCGTGACAGGGCTCCTGGGCGTTGGGGGCGTCATACTCCCCTGGAACCCGACCTTTAATAGGGCAGATATGGCGTGGGCCCGAGTAGCATTCTTCGTCTTTCTCGGTGCCACAGGTTTCCTGGTAAGCGGGGTTTCCTTTCCTCTCGTTGAGAGTTCCTTATGTGGACATGAGAGGCCTTCTTCTCAAGTCCGACCCCTTTGTGTGTGAAAACGAAACGCTGACCAGCTTTTCTAGCCAATTTTGCAACTATCCATGTCGCGCGGTACCGAGTTTGTCTGGGAGTTTTACTCGCCCATTGGTAAAAGCCTTCTGGTCTATGTCTCAGGTGCTTTTGTGTACGCGAGCAAGGTGCCGGAAAGGTGGTTCCCGGGGATGTTCGATTACATTGGCGGATCCCACAACCTTTGGCACTGCGCAGTCCTGGGCGGGATCTTGTTCCATTACACGGCCATGCAAGAATTTTTCGCACAGGCCTTCAGGCGAGCAGAGGGCGGATGTCCCGCATACTGATGAATGCTAACAAACTTGAATTATTGCATGATCTTGGGCATGCCAAGGTCTGGGGTATCTTCAAAATTAAAACGTTGGAGGGTACCACCTCCGACAGCGGACCAACGCACAAGACACCTCCTTCGCCGTCCTCTCGGAAGACACAAACGCACAAGCCCGGGGGCGCGGGGGCCGGCTCCTCCCAACACCATGCGATTAGCAAAAGGACATAAAGACTGCAACCACCGCGATTGCAGTACCCATCCAGATCAGCGTCCAGCGCTCTCTGTTGGCAGCGGAGGTCGTGGTCACGGGAGGCGGAGCAGCTCCATCAATGGCAGTTGGCACGACCCTAGTCGACACCTTCGCGGTGTTTGCCTCGGCAACGGCCTGGGTGATGGCAGCACGGCCTGCAGGTTCGGACCTGGACATTTGCACGCGAAGCGTCAACCGTCCTTTGCCCTCTATGCGAGACTCTATGGTTATCGGATCCACCGAGCTGGTCCCATTTCTCTGCAGCCGAGTCGACGAATGAGAAGTACATCTCTCGAAACCGTTTGTGGGGCATACCACTGTGTACGGACTTGTAGGACGACCGGGGGATCCGGCATCACCGCAGCTGATGGACAGCACGAAGGCCGGGGGAGGCGGTTGTGGGTCAAAGTTAGCCAAGGACTGTGCGTTGGCGGCGAACGCCTTCCAATAGCCAGGTGCATCCTGTGCACGCTTTGCAGCTATTGGCACAAGGACAATTCCGAAGATGACGAGGACAATGGTTTCCCGGAGGGTGGAAATTGGGACCATGGTGCAGTTGAGCGGCCCTCGAGAAGCGAGGCGAGTGCGGTGGTCAATGGTCGATGGTCGAGACGAGTTGGATGACGACGAAAAAGTTCAAGACCTGACCTCAGCCCCGAAGCTTTTTATTGAAGGCGGAGCTCTGGAGGCGTATGCATTGGTGTGAGAAGTCGAGAGCTCTCACAAAAGATAGATGATAGAGATAAAGCTAGAGAAGACGGTGCTCTTTTTGACCCAACCCAATCGAGGTTGATAATCCGCATCTGAGGAGCTCCAGCGGCTCGGGCCCACTGTGACGGTGTATCCAATGCTTGCAGGGTGAAACGAGCGACCTTGTGCTGAGGACAGCGACGAAGCGAGGGGAGGGAGCAAGGTTGCGTCGTGTGTGCCCCGAGCGTGGACCTTGCCTTGCTGCCTGATAGACAGGCAGAGGGGGCTGTTGGCTGACGGACACGTTGACTGCCCAGAGGAGTGGGGGATAAGACAGATGAGATGGATAAATGGGCAGAGGCCGTGAACATCGAGCCGTGGGGAGACGATGATACAAAATAAGCAGATGGAAAACCAAGCTGAGGCAGGCCGACCTACATGGTCGAGCGATAACATGGGCAGCAGGGGGGGGGGAGGCACGACGTCAACAATTCAATCTATCGGCCGGACGAAGTCCCAGATGGGTGGATCCTGCCGGACCTAAGACGTTACTGCGGTACAACGTCGCATCCAACGGTCGCTCTTTCCTCCTCCCACCTGCGACGCACGCCAACATCTCTGTCCAAAGGCTCAAGACAGCGGAACAAACAGGTATGGACAAGGTCGTCACAAGAATGGCGCAGGCCAGCCATCACCCCCGGCGCCCCAACGGTCGCAAGTGCAAGGAGCCGCAGCAGGCGGCGGCGGCGGCGGCGGCGTGGAACCAGTGGCCAAGGCTAGGGCCGCATATGTTACCATTATGGCGCGGGACCTATGTTTGTCAGTCCTTGAGGGTCTGGGAACCTACTTTCTGCAGTTGTAGGAGCTCGGACTGGGGCTCCCGCAGGTGGACATGCAAGAAAGAGTGCAAGACGTGCAGGCTGGCAGGCAGCTCTTGCGTTGCCCGTCTCACCTCCCAAGGCTTAATTGATAGATGTGCTCGAGTACCAAAGTACCTAGGTATCTAGGTATTCACGCCTGCTTAGTTGCTCACTTACTTGGTCTTGCAGCGTGTGTATTTGGCACCTACCTCGGACCCTGCACCGTCCCAAGCATTACCTTCTGAGAACCAGAAATCAAGACCCTGCCCGTCCCTAGGGGACTCGTACGTCATCGGTCTCCCGGGCTCTTGCTCGGACGAAACACCAGCTCAATGCGTGCCCCCTGCAACCAAGACACCAACATGCGGGATGCTGCTGCTGACGCCCCGGGACCCCGGAGTGGCTGGCTAATTTTAGGAGGCTTCTACCCGCCCCAGCACAGAATCCTGCGTGTGCTGGCTGTTGTTGGCTCCAACCGCCCCGATATCCTGGGAAGTTGGGGCCGAGTACACGTGCGCCCCTTGCAGACTGTCGCACAGCATGTGCGAGCAAATGCGGATCTAGGTCCCAATACCGATTACATGCGGCTGTCAGGGTTTGTGGGTGGTCCGGGTCACTGTTTCGACTGAACCCCGAGGGAGCTGCACCTCGACTACTTCTGTCCTGCATATTGGGGGCGACGGGTGTTCCCGTACAGCAGCACAAAATGTCTTCTCCTGGTGGCATCGTGGCTCGAATGTCGGATGGCCAAGTCTCGGGTGATAGGCAGGATAACCACCGCCCATACTGTGGTAAGAACCAATCCCAAGGATAGCCCTGGGTAGACCGCTGTGTGTGCAAATCCTTGTCTTCATTGATATTATGACCCGTCTCACTTATACAGAACACCTACTCATACACTGACATCGTGGCCCATGAATCGTGCCTCTCCGCTGCCTTCGCGGACCATCCACCTTTGCAATACGTATACCCCTCCTTGACTGAGTATTCGGACCGGCACCCGGCTAGGATTTCATGCCTTCTGGTTTGCCTGCATTTCCCCCGGCAATGTCGTTCGTAATTCGTTCATTACTCGTCGCATCGTTATCGTACAGCATTTCTTTCTTGTTGGTTTGACCGT
Organism: Diaporthe ampelina; assembly: GCA_023522825.1. NCBI lineage: Eukaryota > Fungi > Ascomycota > Sordariomycetes > Diaporthales > Diaporthaceae > Diaporthe > Diaporthe ampelina. The sequence continues at coordinate 68,270 of JAMFTM010000168.1, forward strand.
GTGGTCAGGTCTGCACTCTTGTTGTAGAGCTCGCAGGACCTGGGGAACATGCCCGCCTCGCAATCAAGGTTGCCCGCATCGTATCACATCGCGTGCGAAATGATCTCAGCGTACACATCGTCTGGCAGCTTGGCCAAAAGGGCCAAGGTCATTGCCTGAACTTTCTCCGCATTCAAGGCTGGAAACGTCCGTAGGAAATGACTAGGGCTAGATGGGACATATCCGTTAGTCACTGAACTGAAAGATGTTCTGTCGCGGCGATGATTGTCGGTCACAACTCACTTGGGCGAGGCCATCAGCTCGTCGCGGTGTATAACCAGCTGCGCGGCAATACATACGATGTTCAAGTGCGGCCCGTATGCAAACAGAAAATCCCACAATCTCAAGACCTCGGGCAGCGGCGGCGTGCAGGCGCACAGGGTCATGACGCTAGGGAACGCGTAGAGCTCGGCCTGCATGCCCTTGGACGTCAGGAACATGCTCAGCTTGGCGTCGACTATCCCGAGCACCTTGTCTACCAGCTTTAGGCCCCGGTGGACCCCGTCCATGGCGCCGCGGATGTAACCCGGGCACTCCCTGGTGAGCAGCTGGTGGAAGGCCACAAAGGCCTCGGCCTCGCTGCGTGCAGCGTACAGGAAAGGTGCGGCCAGGACGTTCATACCCTGGACGTAGGTGCCCGCTTCGGGGGCCACGCTGGTCTCGGAGCCTTCGGTGGTGAGCGTCAGGGCGCGTGCGCGGTTCTTGGCCGCGGGGCTGGAGCTGTGGGGTGCGTGGGCGCCGTGTGCGCTCTGGGAGGGTGTCTCATGGGAGGCGGGCAGAGACTGCCGGGTGGCGGCGAGGGGGTTCTGGGGCCTGGCGTCGTGTAATTTCCAGGCTATGGCGTTGAGGAGGCGGATGAGACTGGCCTCGCTCACGCGGCGGCGGAACAGAGGGTCGGTGGTCAAGGTGCGGAAGGTGTCATTGCGGATCTTGGAGTAAGCCGGCGAGGCGCCGCGGTGTACGAAGCTGAGATAGTCATCTGTGCTGAGGACCGGGGCGTCGAGCATGATGAGCCAGACATATATGCGCAACTTAGACTGCAGATGGGAGGCGGCGGGGGTCAGTCAGCGGCACGACGGCGCGGGGGCAATTGCTGAGCAGCTCACCATGCCATCACTGTCGCTCTTGATCTCCTGCTTCAAGACCTTGATCCTGGCCGACTCCAGGGCGCTCTCGAAATCGCCATCGGGTGGGCCATCCCGGATGAGCCGCTCAAGCGACAGGGCATCGTGGGCCAGGGTGCGGCCGGCCAGAGCGCCGCTGTTGCGCAGGGCCTGGGAGGACATTGCTGCGGCGGCGGCGTTCAATTGGAGGGCAGCTGGGGCGTCGCTGTTGGCTCTGGCGCGCGGGGAAGAAGCGTGGGTGGTGGTGCTTGCATGTCTCCTCGCGGAAGGAAGACCGCGATGGTGGTGTTGTTGGTCCTGCTGTCGTACGGCCAGGCGTTGCTGGGCGATGAGGGAAGGGGGGTTGTGGCCGTCATGGGAGCCCTGAGGTTGGGAGCCGGGTGGGCCGCAAGGCTGTGAGCAGAGGCCAGCTTCCTCAGTGATCGTTGAGAGCCAGGCCCGGGCGAGGATGGCGGTGGCGGGTGAAGGAGGCTGCTAGGCCCGGAGCTGTACTGTGTGGACCCGGGCTGGGAGGCGACGGGTGCGAGTGTCGGAGGCGGGAGTGAGTGATCCTGAGTAGTCGGGCTAGGCATGTTGACAGTATCGTGGCCGGATTGTACTGTACGGTACCGCGCCGTGGAGTACGTGCTCTGCTCCACCAAAAGTTATCTCTGGATCGCGACTTGAGGGTTCCCCGTGTAATGACAGTTGGGGGGGGCTGGGGCGGGCGGGGGACCGAGGGTCCGGGTTTGTTTCGGGTCCCAAGGGGGGGGCAAGGGGGGTTGGGTGGTGTTGCGCGTCATTCTCGCGACACTGGCCAGAGTCTGGGGCGAGGGAAGAGGCTGAGACCCTAACCCTGACCGCTCCCAGGAAAAATGGAGGGTGCAGGTATGTAGGTAGGTCCCTTGCCTCATGGTCAGCTCCGGGGCCCCACATGGCACGTACTTTCACACCCACAGGCCAACATCCACATTGCCACATCGGTCAGCACACATATCGATCGGGCCATCTGAAACTGTCAGGGCCGTCGCAGTCGCTCTTTGTGTACACCGCTACCACGGGTGACTGCTCTACTGCTCTAGGTACGGTGTACTGCGTGATGCACCGCACATGGCGACCACCGCAGCCCGCCCGACCAGCCAGCGAGCTCCCTGCTGACGAATCGCCTCGGGCGCTATACCCTGACGGGCTTCGACCCAGGCAGGCGGGTCCCGCCATTGTGGCATCCTCAGCCGCCTTGCCGCCTCACATTGACAGGTGCTACCTGCAACAATGGCACGCTCCTGTTGCCGCGAAGGTGTCTCCTCAGGCGCCCCGCCGTTTACCTCATCTCTGCCCACCCAGAACCCACTTGCGCCCATTCCAATTCCGGGCCGCGAGCCTCAAAGTCCAGTCCAGTCCGTGTCTAGGCCCGACGACGCGTTCATGACGTTTCCTTTTTGTGGTGAACCTGTAGATCGGCATCAGGGACAGGTTCATGACAGGGTCAGGGGAGCCAAGCCGCCCTCGGCCTCCCCCAGTCACCCAGTCCCTTATCAACTCCCCATCGCCCCTTTTCCCATCTCCGTCCCCGTGCAGCAGCGCAGGCTGGCAGCTGGGAAGGGACATGCGGTCCTGGCAGGGCTGGCAGCCCGTCGTGTCGTCAGACACCCCGACATCTGACGTCTGTTCAAGCCTTTTCAGGGGCGTCGCCGAGGTCCAGCTATCCCCTTGGCCGTTGCCCCCGTCTGCTGAGTCCCCTCGCGGGCCCCGGCGGGAGACAAGACCTCCAAGCAAAGCTTCAGCGGCTTGTCTTGGGTCTTGGTCCTGGTGCTGCCCTGCGCCGACAAAGGCCGCGCCGCGCCAACCCCCAAAGTGGCAGGGCGGGCACACGGGACAAGTGATGCGTCGTCGACTCGCCTCCCTTCTCCGTGACCAATTCGCGCAGGAGGACAATGGCATCAGGGCACTAAGAATGGTGCAATAGGCGTTGCCCGGGATGTGATTGGCCCCTCTGCGGCCCATCCCTGGAGCATATCCCCACACTATCGGGACTGCAGCTTGGCATGCCATCAACTTCACACGTTCGCTGCCCGTCTGCCCAGCTGCTCATCTACCCATCTGCCTCTCTACCGTACTCACTCAACTCATCTCATCTGCCCGTGCCTTGTCAGCCGCACGTCGTCAACCTGGTGTGGTGCTATTGTGGCCCCTCCCCCAGTCCTGACCATTGCGCCTGCGTCGCTTGTTCGTGTTGCTAGGCGCACACCACCGCACCGCCAGCAACCTCAGATCTCAGGCGGGTGGGGGTCGAGTTTTTTTTTTTACCTTGCCCCTTCGCACTTGTCACGCCGCTGATACCACTATTTGGAGCATGGCTGTTTACGGTACATCAAGAGAGCACATCGGCAGAGTTGCTGCTAGTCATGTCCATGCCGCCCTGGAATGGGACTCGTGAAATTCTAGCCCGTCTTTTGGGGGGGGGGGGGTTGGCGGTTTCCTCTCGGATATACACATACACACACACACACTCTCTCTCTCTCTCTTCTGTGTGCCTTGATCCCAGACGGCGGACCCTGGAGCTCGATACCCACTCGCTCCACAGCCTCAGAGATCTGTACCGGTTGCGAGTCGGGTCGACCTGTCGACCTGTCGACCTGTCGACGTACGGTCAAAAGTGCTGATCAGGCCTGATCCTTCTGGTGCTTTTGCGTTATTACCCAGATACCCACCCTTCAGCCGCCAGCCCGGTTCCCCTGCTGCCCGCCCCTGTCCACCAAAGGGTGGGTGGTGTCTTGCCATCGTGTTCTGTTTGTCTGCTCGTTTCGCTGTCGATTTGCCAATCATAGTACGCACGGGTAACAAGAGAAGGTTCGGTATCGGTGATACAGTGATGCAGTGACACGGTGCGTCTCTGCCTCGACATGGCTACAGATATCCGTACCCGTCAGCACAGGCGCTGCAGCTGCTAGTCTGTCTTGGACTGGCAAGGTTCCTCGATCACGCAATCCAGATCCGCCAGCCACCCCCCGGGGTATCCCATCACGGCCGCTCCTCCTTTTGATATTCCATATTTCATAATGTCACAATGCTCCAGCTTAAGAGGCTTTCTCTCACAGATCCCGCCTCCAACACTCTGAGCGCCCTTTCCACCACCACCCCTCCCTCCCTTCCTCCTCGCCTTGCCCCATGGGATATCGCTTCCACACCCTGACGAGACCATTCCCCCGTCTCACTCAGAGCAGAGGCCTGACCTTCGGGACTTTTACCGGCGCTACTGTGCCCCTGGCATTGGACATTGGAAGGAGTCGGACCAGTTCGGATTGGGCTCTGGTGTTGTTGAAACGGATTGCGACATACGCCAGCGACACTCGCCATCTCGAGGCCATCTCCAGCCCCCGTGCAGGACATTGCCTAGCACAAGCCTCGTGCCCAATCAGCCCGTGCTACACGCCGGCCTGTATACCTCTTCCGTCTCCCTTGGTGTTGGGCCAGGGTGTGTGGGTTTGAAGAAGACCAGCACGCGGCTGAGTTCAGAAGGCCTGTCGTTGTTGTGGCCTATAGAAGGCTGCGCTGTCTTTCGCCCGTGTGTGATATTTCAAGCCACGCGCCACTCACTGTCGTCTTTCTCTTTACCTCCGCGGAAACACATCCCTGCGGGCCCGTCTGCTCGGGATCGAATACAGTACACTACTGCAGGATATATATCACAGTCGGCCCCTGCCCATCAGGCTCTTAACCTGGCCTCGCTCCGTCGTCAGTTCCAAGAGGAAGTTGCCATCTCTCACTTCCTGCCGACCGGGCTCCGACAACACCTCCTACCCTACCAGCTCCTTGGGGCTTCAGATATCGAAATGGCAGACGTGCGCACCAGAATCGGCCATGGCCTGGCCAAGTTCTTCAGTATCGAGCTCCAGAAGCCTCAACCCTACGAGGATGAGGTCACAAGAGGCGAGTCAGTATGCTCAACAGACACCTTCGTCGAGGAGCCCCCGACCGCTGGAGAGTACTTCCGGGAGCTCGCGCCCTCAGGCAAGGAAGTTCTCGCCTACATAAAATCCCTATTTCCTTTTCTATACTGGATCGGGAAGTACAACATGCAATGGTTCGCGGGCGATCTGGTAGCCGGTCAGTCTTACCCCCCCCCCACCCTGGTCCTGCAGACACGCCATGCTAACAAGAAGCAGGTATCACCATCGGCGCCGTTGTGGTCCCTCAAGGTATGGGATATGCATCACTTGCAAATCTCGAGCCTCAATTCGGGCTGTACTCGTCGTTTATGGGCGTCTTGGTCTACTGGTTCTTTGCTACTTCTAAGGACATTACAATCGGAGTAAGTGACCGAGTCGGGCATTTGGGGCAAATAAGGAAGGAAATGACACTGACTTTTCAAGCCTGTCGCTGTCATGTCTCAAGTGACTGGCAATGTTGTCTCCGACCTGAGCAAGGAGTTTCCCGACCTCCCAGCACACTTCATCGCTTCAGCCCTGGCCATCCTCTGCGGTGCCATCGTCCTCTTCATCGGCGCTATCCGTCTTGGGTGGATTGTTGACATGATTCCCCTCGTGGCCCTGTCGGCTTTCATGACCGGGTCGGCCATCAACATCCTCGTCGGCCAGGTTCCCACCATGATGGGCATCTCCTTCCCGAAACCTTGGACTACACGGGACTCGACGTATCGCGTCATCATCAACACGCTGAAATACCTCCCGAGGACCAAGCTCGACGCTGCCATGGGACTGACGGCTCTTGTCATGCTCTATGGCATCCGAACTGCGTGCCAGTTCGCCGCCAAGAAGTACCCGAGGCGCCAGAAGTTGATATTCTTCATATCGACCCTTCGCACCGTCTTTGTCATCCTGCTGTACACCATGATCAGCTGGCTTGTCAACATGCACCGCAGATCGAACCCCGCGTTCAAGATTCTCGGGACGGTCCCAAGAGGTAGGCCCCCTTCTCTTCTCCTGCGCCGTAGGCGGCAATATCACTGACACTCATCGATCCAGGTTTCCAGAACGCCGCGGTTCCCAGGTTGGACAAAGACCTCGCCAGCGGTCTCGTGTCATACCTTCCGGCCTCATGCATTGTGCTCCTTATCGAGCACATTGCCATCTCCAAGTCCTTCGGCCGGGTAAACAACTACGCCATCAACCCATCGCAGGAGATGGTGGCCATTGGAGTTACAAATCTCCTTGCGCCGTTTTTGGGTGCGTACCCAGCCACGGGGTCCTTCAGCCGCACTGCCATCAAGGCCAGAGCTGGAGTCCGGACCCCCTTTGCTGGTGTCATATCCGCGATTGTCGTCCTCCTGGCCATATATGCCCTACCCGCAGTCTTCTTCTACATCCCTAGCCCCTCTCTGTCGGCTGTCATCATCCACGCTGTGGGTGACCTGGTGACCCCGCCCAACACTGTGTACCAGTTCTGGCGCGTCTCGCCCTTTGAGGTCTTCATCTTCTTCGTGGGCGTGTTAGTAACCATCTTCACAACCATTGAGGACGGAATTTACTGCACTATTTGCATCTCAGCCGCGATGCTGCTGTACCGTATCCTTCGGACCCGCGGGCGCTTCCTCGGACGCATCAAAGTGCACTCCGTGCTGGGTGACCAGGTCATCGGCAACGAGTCGAACCGCGCAATTGGCGAATATGGCACCTTCTCAGGCCAACCGTCGACCCATCACGAGGAGCCACAGACGCGCAACATCTTCCTCCCCATCGACCACGGAGACGGCTCTAACCCTGCCGTGGAACTGGATGAGCCCTACCCTGGCGTGTTCATCTACCGCTTCAGTGAAGGTTTCAGCTACCCCAACGCCAGCCACACCCTCGAGTACATGACCGACTACATCTTTGCGCGGACCCGCAAGACCAACATGCAGGAGTTTGCGCGCCCGGGCGACCGACCGTGGAATGACCCTGGGCCGTCCAGGCGCGCGCTCAAGAAGGCTGCGGCCGCCAACGTGAACCTCCATGCGGAGGAGGAGAAGCTCCCCACGCTCAAGGCCGTCATCCTCGACTTCAGCTCGGTCAACTTCGTCGACATCACCTCGGTCCAGCAGCTCATCGACGTGCGCAACCAGCTCGACCGGTACACGGCCCCCGAGTACGTCGACTGGCACATCGCGTGCATCAATAATCGCTGGACCAAGCGCGCCCTCGTCGCCGCCGGCTTTGGCTATCCCACGGAGCGGCCCGACGGGCTACACCACCGATGGCAGAGCATCTTCTCCGTGGCCGAGATAGGCGGTGAGGATTCGGCGGCCGCAGCAGAGGAGGCCCGGCTGAACGAGAAGACGGTCAAGGAGCGAGAGCACTCGGAGGCCGACGCGGAGGGCGGCCTCCGCACCCACAGCGCGGCGCAGGACAGCATCAACGTCGCCGAGACGGGCAGCGGCAGCGTGGGCAGCTCGCATGAGGAGGAACTCAAGGGGTTCAGGGCGACGGCGAGCAAGTCGCCCGGCCTCAGACAGAGGAGGGCCGTCGCCGTGCACGGGCTTAACAGGCCGTTGTTCCATGTCGACCTGACGAGCGCACTACAGAGCGCCATCACGAACATCGAGGCTAGGAGTTCCGGTACAGGGTCAAGGTCGACGGGTAGCGCGGCTGGGGAGGCAGGCAAGGACCTCTAGTTTGCTCCTGTCGTTGAGATGACACTTGATGCCTATCACACACAAGAATGTTAGCCATCATTGACTGTATGGCGTGATTGACTGTCTCGGCTCACGGATGGGTCAAACCGCATGTCACGGCGCACTGTGACGTACGAGAGGCCCGGCGTCAGCCGCGGCTGAATGAATTAACGACGAACTTTGGCCGGAGAACGAATACCGGGAGGCACGGCTCGGTGTGCAGCTGTTACAGATAAAGCGCACCGGGATTTGAGAACGGTGGCTCCGCTGTGGTGGACCTGTTTAATTTATGATATCCCCTTGCCGCAATGTTCAGTACATATTTCTTGGATTTGATGCTTTTTTTAGTTGCTCAAATTCACCGGGTACATAGATATAAATAATTTCTCTTGTCCATGTCTTCGGCCACGACAATCTGAAAGCCGCCAGGTTTGAATTCTTACCCAGTAGTTATGTCAGCAGTAGGTTCCGTACTCGACATTCTGTCTGCCACTCGAGCAGCAGATGGCCACTGACTCATCAGAGTACTACGTTCATGCGGTTTCCAATTCACATGCGTCCTTTCTCACGCAGAACCCATCTCAAAGCTATTCATGAGATGACCAAGATTCAGCCGACGTGCGAGCGTAGCCAATGGGGCTTTTGCGGAGGCTCAGGACAGGGGACTCGATCTGTGGATGAGCCTTTTGGCGGGTGAGGCTCGGGTGAAACTTGATTTTCCATTGCCTCTTAAGATTTTCATCCTCACTCCCCCGTTTTTAGTCTCATTGAAAGATTGTCAAGAAATAGCCGAAAGCCTCAGTCCAATTGGACGGCTGGACTGAGCTATGCCCGCCCTCAACGCCTGTATCCTTCAGCAGTCCCATACCTCCAGTGTTTTAGATGAGCCCCCGTCCGTCAATACATGAAGGGCAAACGGATATAATGCAGCAACGATGGTGAGAAAGAAACAATTGTGAGGCGCATCTGCCGATTGGGCGATATTAATGGGTGCAATAGTAGCGAAGGAGTCAGATTCCCGTTCCATGAAAACTCCACGCCTGTGAATGCATGATGGGATATGTCACAAATAGAAGCTAGCGAGGGTATAAGAAAGTGTCTAGCTGCTCGTCATGTGCTGTTTTCTGGGTCGGCAGAAGCACCCATGTTCAAAAGGGTAGTCTCTGCCCGTGCAGGTGTTGTGGGCTTGATGTCGTGTTCGACTTTGGATCACGGCCCTCGCGAGCCACCGATGAGATGATCGAGATCATTCGATTATCAGAGGCTGGCAGGGTGTTCCGAGGCCTTGACCGGAAATGTACGCCGATTTTTGGTCATGCCCGGCGCTCGTGTTGGATATGGTGCTCCCGGCTCAGGAACGGGTGGCATTGCTGAGAGCGAAGATTAGTCGGCCGGGAAGACTTGATGGTCTCGGACGAGGGAACCACGCAAAGGTAGCGGACGAAACGCGGCATGGAAAGAGAGAAGCACGAGGACTTACTTGTCAGGCTGGCGCTGCCCCGCCATTGTTTGGCCGACCCCCAGACAGGTCAATCGCTCGACGCAGGCTGCTGACTTCGTCCGCCAGCTCGGCGTTATGTCGCTCAACCCTCGCAAGCCGCAAGCTGAGGTCTTTGGAGTTTGCCTCGGCGGTTACGCGCCACTCGATCTGGTCCTTCACCTTGTCCTCTAGCTGCTGTATATAGCTCCACAACCCCTGCTCGCCCTGCGAGAATATGTTCGCGGGGCCATCGCCACTGTTGACATGGTTGGATGAACCGGTCGACATTCTCACATGGCCGTGGTCTGAGGCTGTTGCGCCAGTGTTTTGTTGCTGGCCTTGGGCTGGATCAGTTCGGTGCTCAAGAAAGGTCGCTCTATCTGCTCGTGGTAGCTTACCTTGTGGTGGAGGTAGCGGTGCCCCGGAGGCCGTCTCCCTGTCAGACACTCGCCGGACGTATGGCTGCTGTTGATACTGGCCCGTGGAGCCCGGAGAGTGTTGTCGAATTATTGCGCCCTGATCGTGGACAGCAGGACTAAGAGGTTTTGGGCTCTCAGTAATACCTTGGAGATTCATTCATCATAAGTATCCGGCCGGTGCAACGGAGGTGAAGATTCGGCTGTGACAGAGGGCGCAAGGGGTGACATGGGGAGGAATGGACCTACTCGCAATGCTGTTCACCAGACTTGATTGAGTTGTGCTTGAGCCAGCGTTGATGGCGCCGCGCTCGCCGGCCGGAGGGTAAAGCACCCCTGGAGGCCCTGTTCTGGGCCCAATGGGAGGGTATGTGCGAGAATGCGGCCCAACGGGTTCAGGGGAACCAGGATTAGGCTGTGCCTTCATTGCGGGCAAGCTGATCCGCCGATGCTCTTCGTCGACCATTTCAACATCGCCATTACCTTCGTAGAGAGCCATTGATGGATCATCGCCATCATTCCGAGGCACTCCGTCGTACTCGGCCTGCTCGCCGTAGCTCCCCACAGATGCCCGGCGCCCGGCGCACCCGCCCGCCCCCTTGCTGTGGCGGGCGAGGGCGTCCCCACGAGCAAACTTGCGATCACATTTCGGACATACGTGAGGCTTCTCGCCCGTGTGGAGTTTCCCGTGCCGTTTCAAGTCATGCAGACGCCGAAATCTCAGGTTGCAGGTCTGGCACAAGTAGGGCTTCTCCTGACTGTGCGTTAATAGGTGACTCTTTAGATTGTGGTGGCGCGTGAACTCGGTATCGCAATACGGGCACTTGTGCTTCTTATTTGACGTTAGAGCAGGCTCTCCGTTATTTGGCAGGCTGTAGTGGCGCTCTGGAGGCGCCGGAGCGCCCATTGTGGCACTGGGCTGCAGAACCCCCGGGAAAGAAAGCGATGTCGGCGTCTTCTCCTCGGTGTGCGCCTCGGGCTGCGGCAAGACGAGCTGGCGCTCGCCGCGGGAATCAACCTCCATCGGCGCCGGACTGCTCAGAACATGCTGGCTCCCAGTAGCACCGGCAGGGCCTGCAGCGCTATCTGGGGTGATGTCTGTCCTCGCATCCGACACATTAGGTTGAGGTATTGTAACGGGGCCACCGAGAGCCTTGGTGGCCTCGGCGGCGAGGGCCATCTCCTCCATGTTTGTTGGCGCGTCTTGCGGGCGACTTATTGCCATGGTGCCGCCGGACAGGAGCTCATTCAAGGTCCTGTGGTTCGGGTTCTCGCTGACGCCCGGCGGGTTGCGCCTCGTGTCCTCCTCCCTACGGCGTCGCTCCTCCTCGAGCGCAGCGACGCCGGTGAGCTGGAGCGGTGGTGCGGAGACCTGCGCCGAGAGGCCGAGGCGGGCGACTTTGGCTGGGGAATATTCGCGCCGGCCAGTGGCCGGGGAGGAGGGCGAGGGTGATGCGTCGCGTGGCCTCTTGAGGGATGACTGATTGATGTCACCGGCGCTGGGATCTGGAGACGCTGTCGGGGGTAGGGCTGGGACGGGTTGTCGCTGCTGTTCCTGCTGCGGGGGTGGTGATGGTGATGCGGCGGCGGCGGCGGCGGCAGAGATGGAAGGGAGTGCTGTCGCGATGGGCCCGTTTTCCGGTGCCATGAGGCGTTACTGTGGGCAAGCTCTTGAGGCGGACAGGTAGGATGGCAGGGCGGGGACGGAGACTTTCGACAGGGCGCACCCAGCGTTGGGGTCTAACGCGACTGGTCGCGCATGGGCATGCGCATATCTAATAAGGCTGGCGCGGAAGCGAAGCGAGGGTGAAGGCGGCAGCGGGAGGGTTGAGAGTGGAAGTGACGGAATCGCGAGGCTGTGGCGTGGCGCGACTCTGGGGATCGTGGCGCGAGCTCTGCCCAGGGTGGCCCAAGGCAGCCTGAGTCTTTGTGGTTTGGACGACTAAGAGAGACTGGGGCTGTGCGTGAAGACGGGGCTCTGTCTGGGTGGGAACACAGGTGCGGCTCCGTAATTTTCTTGTTACTTGGTCCTGTCCCTCGCTCGCCCTTGTATGAAACAGACGGTGGACCTCGTACAATACCGACTCAACGACCGTGCTCGATGGTTAGTTGCGTAATGAAGGTTCGATGCGGCCGAGCGTTTACAGGTCCCACTGGGCCGGGCCGGGCTCAGCTGCTTTGCTTGTCTTGTTTCCAATGTGACTTGGGTCTGGTTGGCTGGCTGTTTCTGGTCGGCTTGGGGGGGGGGGCGAGAACAGGAGAAATTGAACACTCGAGACAAGAGACGACTGGCTGCACAAGAAAGAGGGATTCTGTTGTTGTGTATGAGAGCAGAGAATCTGCGCGTAGGTGCCAGTATGAGGAGTGGCAGAGAGAAAGATGGTGTGTGAGTGTGTGCGCGTGTGGATGTTGAGGGTGAAAGGTAAGGCCTCGCACCAGCAGGCGCGCAAACTTTCAATGCCAAAGCCGTCCCAGAGGCAAAGCTGACCAAAGAAATTTGGAAGGGCCGACCTTTGGATGGCGACGGCTGGCTAGCTGGCTGGCTGGCTGACAGATACTCGTAGTAGGTGGGTGAGGTAGGTACAGACGTACAAGTGCGCAATTGGGACAGACAGAACAGACCCCAAGGCAAGTCAGGTAGGCAGGCGGCGCAGGCCCAGGTGGCCGGGACGGTAGACGGACGGGTGGGTGGATGGGTGGTGGGCAGGGAGTTAGTTGCATACCGAGGTACTGGTTGGGTGTGCACTCCTCCGTGCCTATCTGGGATACTACTAGGTAGATAGGTACTGGCACCCGGTATCCACCCAGGCCGGTACTTGCCAGTGGGTAGTTAGACGTCGGGACTAC
>JAMFTM010000169.1:0-87463 GCA_023522825.1 Diaporthe ampelina
TCGATGCGAAACCTCAAGAGCAAGTTTGGCTAATCTTGCCAGAAGCCCTGGTTCCTGGTGACGATACCCGTCCGACCGTCAGCACAACCACCGGATCCGATCTGACAATCACCACAATTCGGCAGCGGGACGGTACCCAATATCGCATTTTCTCCCCGTCCCCGCGTCTTTATCCCTGGGACCGAGTTCATCGTCGCAATGCGGCCCACAAGTCGACCGATCGATCCCTGCAACGCATCACCGGGCAGGTTTTCTTCAGCGGTCTTGACAACATGGAGCGCGGTGCTGTTCATCAACGCCTCTGCGATGCTGATGTCTGGCTCTCTGCACATGCGCAGGCAAGAAGGCGTTCCTTCTTTTTAATTGTTGCATTGCTCTCCATCTTCCCTTTCGTTTCGCCTATTGCCCTCTGTGGCGGATTCAACAGCGCGCTCTCATGGCACACCCGCGGCGAGGCCGACCGGTTCAACAGAAACCAGAGGCGCTGCCTGATGGTGGAAGCCATCACGACCTTCTTTGCTGTCATTGCGATTACCGTCTTCGTTATCATCAAGTACGGGCGCCACGACTAAGAAGCCGCGCTCTGGTCTTACAACGATGACGACAGCTATGAGACATCTCATGTGACACACTGACAGAGGGCGACTCTCGCATGCTTCATTTCCCACTCCGACCAGCTCGATTTCGCGTTTGTTTTCTTCTGCGGTTCTCGACCAAACTTTGACTACTGCTCGACCTTCCAACCGCCGGCACCCCCGGTGGACTGGAGATGGTGCGAGGCATCCGACTGCTGGCACATCTTCACTGCATCATCTCTGGCGTACGAAGTCACGTCTCTCATCTCTCCTTTCAATTTCCTCGAAGCAGGCACCGCGTGGCAAGACCAATCTTGCTGCGTACAGATGATCCAATGTGACATGCCCACCACGGTACAAAAGTCAACGAAGGGATGCAATCGAATACTCTCTTTGTTTCGTTCTTTAAATTTCGTTTTTCTTCCTCTTCAGCATGTCGGGTTCGACCTTTCCCCGATTGACTCTGATTTCTCGGGGCCCCTTTCCATGGACACACGTCATAGCAAGGCATTTCAGGACGGAATCTGCACGCGAGGCGTGGTTGCTGGAGCGGGCGTTGCAGGCGTTAGGAGTGGTGAGCGGTCAACATGCACGACAGATGCGGTGCACTCTATCTCGACTTCCTCACCACTGTTCCTCACGAACTTCGGTTATCATCGTTCTCCTGTTGTCGCTGATGGGTAGCCGGGGCACAAGCCGTCTGCTAATGACCTGGATGGCCGTTCGTGGATCAACCTGCCTGCAAGGCGTGAATTTGTTTGTGTATCTCGATCCGCCCAGTATTATTAGGAGCTTGCGGATATTTGGACAGGATGGAAAGTCTTCCTTGATTTGGATTTCTCTCTTCATCCCACCCACCAGGTTGTCGGTTGGGCTTCAATGTATGTATTCTGTCTAAATTTGTAGTAACTAGACCACCACGTCGATGATAACTACCGCACGTTGAGACGACATTTATGAAACGGTGTACGAAACCACACGTGAACCAAAAAATCTTGTAGACGCGTCTCCTGACTTCATAAATGCTCGCTCCGCTCTGGCATATGCTGACATTGCGGAATACAAACCAAGGAAGTGAGCTGGTAGCCTACGGGTAGGGATGCACTGCTTTTTCTGAACACCTATCACAATGCGAGCAAATCACCTCGTACATACGTGCCAATGCTGCCGTAGGAAACATTCGCTCTGCCTCTCCCCAAACTCTTGGACACACTTGCTCGCCCACAGACCTTATAATCCTGGGCCAGGGCAAAAAGTACTTTCGGCTTTGAGGCCATCCTAGTCCGTATCCACCACATCCCACTCACCAATGGTCAAAGCTGACGATTACCAATGTCCCAGGGCAAGTACTGGGAAATGACCTATTCAGCCTTGTGCGTCACTTCAGAATAGGCCTCCATCCTTTTCTCCCAACATACCCAATTACACCTTCGTCCCTCAATATTTCGGCCCCAAGCCGCCCCGTCACGATACTCCTCTCGTGGTCAGGGCCGCGTACGTAGAATGGCCACCGCAACCTGCCTTGAGCCTGAGCATTTTCTTGTTCGTCCTCATCGTGCCGCTGCCACCATACTCTCCCATCCTTCTTCGTTCTTACGAACCCACATTCCTCTCTATCTAGAGACAAGAACCACTTGCGCTGGTGCACACTTCCAATAGAGTTGACAGCACTAGGGTAAGCGTTTGTCCTGCGGACCTCAGCATCCTCGAGTTCACGAAGCTCCCTTTCCATCTCAGAGATGCCTTCGCCATGCTTGCTCGAAGCTGTGGAGCCATCGTTGTGCTCCTCCTCCTCTCCATCTTCGCGGCCCGGCCCTGTCGTGTCAGGGCCAGACCCATCGCTCTCACTGCTCACCTCCGGCACCTTCTTCAGAGGCGCTTTCCTTCCCCTCCTATTCCGCGTGCCTACAGGCCTGGCCGCCTTGGCGCGCCCAGCCGCGTCCTCGTCCTTTGTCAGGCGCAAGTTCACGGCGTAGCCCCGAGGAAGTCTCGAGCCGTTCAGGCGTAATCTTATCTTGCGCGAAGAAAAAGCCGCGGCGAGCTTCTCCTGCTGTGTGAGTTCTGCCCAGCCGTCTTCCTCCTCCCCCTCTTGAGAGTCCGCTGGGGCGTGCTTGGTCCGCCGCGGCGGCAGAACCTCGTACGATCCCGTGTCCCATACCAGTAGGCTCCCTGTGTGCAAGCCAGCCGTTTCGACCAGGTGGTTCCAAAGACAGTGAATACGCGTCTCTGTCGCGTTGCGAAGCACACCCGCCCCGCGGCCCGTACGGCCTCGCGAGTTTGGATCTCCTGGGAGGCTGGCTTCTTTGTCAGTCAGGTCATAACTGCCTATCAAAGCACCTCGGCGTTACTACTGAGCACTTTCGCTCGGTATGTTGGGCTGCCTCACTCGAGGCACTGAGACAGACGCGACACCATGAGATACACGCACCCGTACATGACTGCCCAGGAGCACGATGAGTCCTCATTGATCTGCAGCCTGAGATCGTAGTGAGGACCAGCAACCGGGTGGTCGTGCTGCGTGACGACAAAATGGGCGCCGGCCGAGGACTGAAAGGACTTGTTATATAGAGACTGGTATGCTGGGATGGCGAGGCGGGGTTGACCCTCTGGAAAGGGCTGGAGGATGGCCTTTGTGAGAAGGCTGGAAAACCAGTCGAGGTGGTCGGATATCTTGACGGTGTTATTCTCGATGGCTGCGGACGCCGAGAGACCGTCTTGTCGTGTCTGAGCGCTGCCAGGTTTCGATTCAGAAGCCACTCCAAGTTGAGGGCCGTACTGAGGGCATCTCCCTGCGTTAGTTTGTTCGCCTGCAACCTGTGCAGGTGGATGGGCTCTCGGGCCCTCTGCCTCACGAGGCCAACGGTCGGCATTCCGGAAAGGACGCGGCGGGGATATGGACCACTCCAGATTACGCTTCTTAACGAACGGGTTGGACACGAGCCCGGGGCTCGCTCTCCTCTTCCGTGGAGGCGAACTCATCTTATGAGCTGTGGTATCTCTGGCAGCGACTGACCATCAACTTTCAGCGCTTTCGGGATGATCCCGTAGCCATTGCGGAGTACACCGTCGTTTGCCAATGCTAGTCGTCGAATTCGTCGATTGCTCAGCAGCGGGGCCCCAACGAGGACTGGCATTCGGCCTCGGCATGGGAAGCCAACGTGTGTGTGTGGGGGGGGGGGGTTGGTGTTTACCTTCCTGGGACTTGGAGATGGGTTTTAGATCTGGATTTCAGGGTCAAACCCTAGAGTGCACGGTTGCACCAACCTTCGTGGTTCTTGTAATCGGAGACCATGCCTAAGGTGAGCCTATGCTTGCGTTGGTTTTGTCCACAGGTTGGCAAGGCAAGTGAGAAACCTACTCGACCCCTCGAAGTTCCACCATGCCCTTAGACAGCCGGAGATGGGCTTGTATTGCATGTCTCATGTAGGACGGAGGGCAAACTTCACTGAGTTGCACGGAAAAGACGAGCAGGAAATTTAACATGCTGTGTTCACCAGGCGCTATCAGCCTCGAACCCCCATGTTGGCATCAACGCGCCTTGCTATTGAATGTTGCACTCAAAGCAACAAACGACTCGTGGTACGCCTGCACATCTTCCTGGACTATACTGCTGCCTGTTCTGCCAGGACTCGCATTACACATGCCTGCCGTTTCAAACATGAATCCGCACTCCTATCGCCCGGCCAAATGTAAAATTAAAACCGCTAGGCGATTGTAGTCCAGGTGTTCTGCGTCTTAGTTTCGTGGGTTGTAGCTCGACGCCAGGCCATAGACCTGTAGAAGCTCTTGAAGCTGAAGGGGAAGCGCGTGAGCTTTACCCTCAAGATAAACAAATAATTATGATCACCTCCACCACCGCATGCTCTGTTAGGCTTCCGAAGCGACTATTCCAGTTGACGCCCCGATGATCATGTAACGATTTCCTGCTTGGGGAAATCGTGAAGCCTGCCGATATTTCGAATATCCCTTCAAGGCTTCGGGTCAACGGCGGGCCCGCTGACCAACGTAGGTGCGACTCTTCTCTTTTTGGGCTGCGACCCCGAATCCTCCTTTTCGCTCTCGCTCTGGTCCCTCTTTGTGCCGGCTACACTACCGGCCGTGCTCCGAGGGGTTTCCGGTGGGGTTGCAATAGGCACACCGGTCACCTTGCCAGAATTGGTGGCGGTCAGGCCAGGCACACTACCTGCAACGAGGGTAGGTGGTCCTGGTGGTGGAGGTGCTGTCGAGCTCTGCGTAATGACGGACGAGGTAGAATTGGATCGTGTGGGGGATGATGGCCGCTGGTTGGCAAAAGCCGCTGCCGGCGGTGGGGACGGTGCCGCGAAGGAGCTCGTGGAGTCACGATGCCGATGTTGGGAGCCGTTGGGGAAGGGCGATGGTGGCGCAAACTGAGAGGTTGGTGTTGGAACAGGGGTATTCTGTGATGGTGTTGCCACCGGGTCCGGGTGGTCCTGACGGCGCCTGTGTGCGGAGATGTCGCCTTTGTAAACCTCACCAAGATCTGTGGGTGCGAATGAGACTGTCGAGCAGAAGCCATCCGACGATGTGATGAATAAAGTCGTGCCGTCGGCCGCCCTGTGGTCAATTAGAAATGCCTACATCAAAGAGAAACACACGCAAGAACTCACCATGCGAGGTCTGTGAAGGTGGCACAATGTAGATTACTGACGATGCAGATGGGGGTCTGCTGCTGGGTATCATAGATGAAGACTGAATCTTGCGTTGCCACGGCGTACACCATCCTATATGGAAGTGCGAAAGCCGCCTTTGGACCTGCTGAGGTAGACGTTGTCTCCGAAGCGGTGCTAAGACTCCTACCCATGGGCTCGGAGGACGGTGGTGGTGGTGGGTCCATGACAGACATCGCAGGGGACGGCTTTGAGAGTGGTTCTGGTAACGATGGTATTGGGTCCTCCGACGAGGATGTATCGATGGTAATGTGCTTTGTGACTGGTGGGGACGTCCTGAGGGCATAGAATATTGGCGAACAACGCACGCAGACGGATGGCTTCTTGTGTCCGGGCAGATGTGCCGTTGGGGGCTTGTTGATACCGCCCCTTGTGTAGATGTACACCGTGTTGACAACTTCGTAGTGTGGTTTCCCATCTGTTGATGTCTGCTGGGACGAGTATTGCCCGGCCGGCGTCAACAATAGACTGCCGTCTGGCGTGAAGGCTAGCCTCCGGAAGAACGAGGTCAGAGTCTCGTTGGCGTAGAGACTAGCGTTCTTGACGTTGGTGCTTGTTGGGAGCGGCTTAGGTGAAGCTTCCATCGGCATGACGGCAGGCAGCGGCATGGAGGGTGCCGGGGAGACGGATCGACGAGACGAAGAGAAAGATGACCTTCGACTGTGACTGATGACGCTGGGCGGGTTCATAGGAAGAGCGACCGAGGTGGGCGTGCCAGGGGCGGACGGCACCGGTGATCCAACCGACGCACCAGAAGTTGGGCCGGGGCCAACGGAGGGCACGGCATCGATGACAGACAGCTGGGCGCGGTGGCCAAAGTCGGGGGGCGCTGGACTGCTGGAGGAGATGCGGCGAGGGGGAAGGTCAGACTTCATGTGACTTGCAATCTTGGGACACTTGTCGGTTTCACTGCTCAACGTGTACTGGCCGTCCTTAGTCCTCAGGGAGTAAACATGCACAGAACGGTCCGACGACTGAGTCGCAATATATTCGTTCAGAGGGTCCCATGCCACGCCTTGGACATAGTGGTTGTGCTCGGCGATCTGGCGTATCAGGGTACCTGTCACGCACCGTTAGTTCAGCCGAGGAACACAAGGCCCTTGGGGGGGGGGGGGGGAATCCCTCACCAGTAGCAGCATTGTATATCCTCGCGACGTTATCCATGCTCCCAATGATGAAGTATGAGCCATCTGGGGACCAGGCCAGGTCGTATATCTCGGAGCCGGAGGACCGACACATGTGCTTTGTGCGCCAGCTCTCCTTGTCATCGAAGCCATCGCTGCCAAAGGCCGGGTTACTGGACTCGGAGGGCACCCAGATGATGACATTCCCATCATCGCCGGCGGAGGCCAGGGTTTCGCCTGAGAATTGTCTCGTCAGAAGCTTGTCGGCCGGTGTGTGCGGGAGGGAAACAAGGAAGTACTTTTCGGGGACCACCGGACAACATTGACGGCCTGGGTGTGCTTGGAGAGGGTGGCCAGGTACTCGACCTTCCTGTCCTCTCCATCTCTCTCGACCTGCCAGAGCTACGTGGGGTCAGCCAAGATCCTGGACATATGAGCTGCCGAAGCCGAAGCTGGCGTCGATGGAGGAGGATGGGGGGATGTCCCGAGGAGCGGGCGGCGTACCCTGACGTTCGAATCTCCACCGGCAGTTGCTAGACGGCCCTTGCCTGCTGGCTCGAAATGGGCAGAATATATTGGGGCATTTTGATCATGCCAGTTGATGATCAAGGGAGTGCTCTTCATGGTGACATGTGCTCGATGGGAGTGTCGAGCGGTGGATCACGGGTGTCGGAGGGCTGGGCTGGGCCGGGCTGGGCTCGTCAGGGCGCGTCGTCACAGGGTGGAGGCGGTGCCCAGACGCGACTAGAGGCTCGTTCCCACGAGCAGTCTGAGCCTGCTGCTGGTAGGTTAGGTTGGTGGTTGGGTTGGCGGTCTATGTCTCTCGCCTGCCCTCGGACTGGGCGCCTGCTGCTTGGGGTGCAAGGTAGCTGTAGCTTGGTGCGCCTCTGAGCGCGGGTAAAGATGAAGGTGATTGAATCGAGGAGGAACGGCAATATTTGAAGAGGGCATGTGGGCTGGGTTTACGGAGGTAGACGAGGTGGATTTGGACCTGTCTTGCCTTGTCTTGCCCTGTTGCAGATCAGATCAGATCGGATCGGATCTCAGTTTCCAAGCAGGTGCTGTAGAGGCAGTGCTGTTGGTACGCGGGCGAGTAAGAGGGTGGTGGTGGGTGGAAGTTGTTGGCTGGCCAGGTAGGTAGGTCCCCTTCTGCAGACGCTTTTAGCATGGAACCTTGACACAGCTCCCCAAGCAACCATAGCCAGAGACCCAGGCTCCTCTGCTCCTTACTTCCTCCACCTGGGCACCCGCCCAGCCGAAGCCCAGCCCCGGAGGCGGCAGGCGGCAGGCGGTCCCAGTAGGCGTGTGGTGGGCACTACCCAGGTACCTAAGTACCTGGGTAGGCAGCCTTTCACCTAGGTTAGCACCTGCCTACCACCTGCCTACCACGGTAACAGGCGGGAAACATGGTGCCGCAACGGCCGCCTGAGGAACCTGGAACAGAAACGGCAACGTTTCTGGGCCCAGTCTAGCTACCTCTGTACCTCTGTACCTAGGTAGGTAGCTACGTAAGTAGGTACAGTATACCCCGATCCGACAAAGAACGCCCAGTGTTGTGTTTCGAATTGTCTCCGGCGACTCCATCTATTCCTCCGTAGGATCCAGGTCCACTTATGCTAGTGTAATGTATTGATCGATGTTTCAATATCCCTATGTTGTAAGGCTGTGCGTGCTGCTACGCGCAAGTCTGCTGTGCTGTTCGATTTCTTCCTGAGCCCACTCCTGCCCGAAGGCTGGTGGGAAGGCGGTGGTTGGGGGGGGTAATAGGAGGGGGTGGGAAAAGGCATAAGAACGTGTTTTAGTGCGAGCTCAACAACAGACAGGCTCAAGCTGCTTGTCGTGGTTGTTCCGCCGCGCCGCCTTCACTCGCTGCCAGCGATTGATTAAGCTGTGTCAATGGCCAATGAGGATTAAGATTGTGGCCCAGTCGCTACAGAGTGTACTGATCGTCTGCGTCTCAGCGCCACCTGGGCGGTTTCGAAACATGCAGACAGCAGATGGTTGGGTCTCCAGGAGCAGCCAGAGGAAGAGCTGGATGGGCCGGCCTGGAGGTGCGGCTCGCGTCTTCGTCTTAGATCTGTTAGTTGTGTGCATTGTGCCGAAGCAGGTCCTTCTCTATGCTCAATCCCGGGGAGCTTCTCCCACAGCACGCCTCCACATGCCCACAAACCATCTTCAGTCTCGGGCGAGGAGGTCACAGGTCAGAGGGAGGACACGAGATGGGTGCGAGCCGCGTGTGTTCTCGTTGCTTGACGGTCGTGCTGCTGCAGCAGTCACACCTCGTGACGGCATGTGACCCATTTTGTCGCGTCGATCTGAGAGACTGGTCGTACGGGGGCTAGATTGTTCTTCTGCGGGGAGACTCGCGTGCTTTTCGAGACCGGACTTCCAAACGGCCCGTTGCTTACCACCCTCTCGAGCTGCTGGCGCCCATGGCCGAACCGGAGACACGAGAGATGCTCCCCACCAAGCAACAGCTGGGTAGTTGTGCAGAGACGCCCTGCTTGGATTTCTCCCAGGGCACGCCCGTAGACTAGAGAGTTCCTGCGACAGAGTTCCTGCGACAGCCGGAAAGGCAGTGTGGAGTGGGCGTACGACCGGAGGCTTCGGGCCCGGATCACGGCCAGCGACTCCTCTATGCAATCGCGACGGGCACAAAGACATTATTTTGCAGGGCAATGATTGCAATGTCAACCCGCTTTGCCGGCTCGGGTTTGACTCAACGCCGTCATCTGCCCGGTGCACCGCTCCTGCGGTTTCGAGGACACACGAATGGGCGCCTGTTGACAGGCGCCCACGTCGGCGGCAGCTGTGGCTCGAGCCCGGCTCCGGCCACGAGGTCAATTCTCATGGGCGCCCAGCTCGCAGGCTCCGTGCCAAGATGGGCAACACTCCGTCCTGCCTTGGTTCTACACGGTCCCCAAGGCCGCCACTTCCTCCTCTCTTGTGGCCTACGTAGATGCCTAGGTCCCCACATACCTGCCCAGGTAGTCTGGTAGTCTGGCAGATACCCTTTACCTCCTGCCTGCAACGACTACCCCGGGCCGAGATGGTGTGCCCACACTGTAACGTCTAGCAACGGCGCCCCTCCCCCGCCCGAGGCGAGCCGGGTCACCATGGGAGGAAGGCAGCAAATCATCGACTATCCCCTCTCGGCTAGCTATCAACCCATCAACCCGTCGACCCCGGGACCCAAGGACCCTTGGTTGCAGGTTTGCCCGTCTTGCTCACCGCACAGCAGCCCTTGCAGCATTGGGATTCTGCAGCTAACGAAGCGCCTCCAATCCTGTACCTTCCCTGTCCGCCTGCCATGCCATTTCCCGGCGTGAGTCAACGCCGCCCTTTGACGCCGCCAAACACACTAGACCACCGTGTGTGCGCAGCAGATACACATGCGGAAATTGGTAGCGTGGGCGGGCTCATGACTGACTGACTGTCTGCCTGTCTGCCTGTCTGCCTGTCCGTCTGCAGAGCCGCTCACACACTTGCCTAGGTATACGGCCCGCGGTCGCAAGTGAGTCTAACGGCAGTGTCATCATCGTCTTGTTCATCTCCGCCTTTCTCATTAGTCTCGAGACAGACAGACAGGGGGGAGAGAGAGAAAAAAAAAAGAGATAGAGAGAGACACAGAGGCAGAGAGACAGAGATAGTTTCTCATCTCCCCTCTTTCGAATTTCTTATTTCTTCAGCTCAACCGGCCCAGTCGCTCTTGAGACTGGTTTGCTTTGCGGCCAAACTCCCACAGTCACAGTAGCCCAGTCTACAGCTCCGTCTTCCTTGCCTCCCGACTTCTTATCTGGGTCCTCTAGATTGGTAAGCGGCTATAACACACAAAGAGGCCGTCCGAGTCTACCAGGTGGAAACGCTTGCGTGCTCCTGCTTATTCGGAATCTAGAGCATCGGACCCATGCCATCGCCTGTTCTTGCTGAACAGCCCGGCTCCCAAGATCAAATAAAGCGAGGCGTTGGTGCACCTTGAGCAGACAAATCTCACTCCCACCGCCCACACGTTCCATCTTCCCTGCCCTTATATTGCTTGCGTTGACTGGTGAGCCTGGGCGTCATCACATCTGAGCCGAGATGCACCACGACTCCATGGTGGTGGCGGTTGCAACCGGCCTCGGAATCATTGGTCTGGTGTCGATCCCCGCCGTCTTCACTTCCGCATTGCATCTCACAGCCCGCCAGCCCAAGCAGGATACCTACGAAGACGAGGATGGTAAAGCTACCCCGGATTCCGTCGCAGCTTATTCGGCCAGACTCCCAAAGACCCTCATTGTGCTTTTTGCCGCTCTGGCTTGCAGCGCCGGCATCGCGACCGCCGTGCTTGCAACTCTCCCACCTGGCCAGCATGGTCTCTTCCTCCAAGACTGGCTGAGTGCAGGCGCTTCGGTGAGCATGCTGCGTCCCGTATACCCCCCGTTCAAGACATCCAATGCTGACTAGAATGTGTGCAAAGATGCTGCTGCTGTTTCAGGCCATTGCCATCGCCTCGTGCAGGAAGACAGTCCAGGCTTACAATCTGGGCCTTTACTTGTTCCTTTCCTGTCTCATTCTGGTAGTC
Organism: Diaporthe ampelina; assembly: GCA_023522825.1. Taxonomy (NCBI): domain Eukaryota; kingdom Fungi; phylum Ascomycota; class Sordariomycetes; order Diaporthales; family Diaporthaceae; genus Diaporthe; species Diaporthe ampelina. The sequence goes on from JAMFTM010000169.1 coordinate 10,952, forward strand.
ATTCTTCTCGTACAAGGCACCGTCGTGTTCGAGCAGCTGTTGGCCCACTACCCGGTCCATTTCACCGTGCGGATCGTGCAAATACTCACAACCCTCTTACTCTCAGGTGGGAGCCTGTGTATCCCTCGAAGGCCTGAGGTTTTTGACAGGGATGGAAAGCCCATTGATCGGATGTACACATCCACTGCTCTCCACCACTTCACTTCTATAGCTTTAGGAGAAAAAGTTTTCCCATTTTTACAGGACTTTCTACCATATATAGTAGTAGCTTATATTAAAATAGGCAGATTAATAACCCAAATTAGATAGTCTACTTTTTAAGTAGGAATTCATAATATTATAAGGTATAGACTATTATTTAATTAATAAGTTTAGTAAGACCTAGTTATAGATAATACTAATACTACTTAACTAAATCTTCTATACCTTCCCCCCTAATCTAATTAAGTATTCTTAGAACTATCTAATACTAGGCTTTAAACTAGTTAAGTTCTAGCTCCTACTTTAGGTCTTTATATCCTTTAGTAAGATCTACTATATAGTTCTTAGTAGGAGGCCTTATAGTAGACTTATAGTACCTATTAGGTAATAGTTTATTAAAGAAGGTCTCCTAATATGAGGTATGATTTAGGGCTATAGGCTAAGTATATAATACCTATATAATAGATAGATATACTAAGTAGTTAAGAAGGGCCTAGATAAATAAGGGTTTTAAATATTAAGCCTCTATACTACCTAAGGTAGTATTCTATATTATACTATAAGTAGAGGGCTTAGTAGGGTGGGAGCTCTTAGGAGTTAAGACTACCTTTTAGGGCTAAGTAATAGTAATTTAGATCTTAATAAACTCTAATAGGTCCTAAAGCTAATTACTAAATATATTATATATATTAATACTACTTATCTCTTATATAGTAAAGTAGACTTTAATAATATAAGTAGTTAGGTTAAGCTTATTTATATCCTTATTAAGTCTAGTTATATTCTTTATTATCTTAGTAAGTATTTTTATATCTTAATAAGTAGTATCTAAGGAGATTATAAGCTTAGTATTAAAGTAGCTTAACTTACTATTACTACTAATTATAGATTTAGAGCCTATCTATAGAGACTTAAACTCTATTTATAAAGACTACTAAATCTAGTTAGTAGGGAATATAGGAATTAATATTTAATACCTCCTTAAATATATATCTATTACTCCTCTAAATCCTTAATATATATTATAACTAAATATTAGTAAAAATATCCTAATAAGAATACCTCTTATTACTATAAGAGTAGTAATAGGAGGGGTTTAGCCTAGTTAGAGAAAAAATCTCTATAGTTCCTTTATCCTAGCCTATTATATCCCAGATATATATACCTACTCCACCTATATCAGAATAGCTACCAGCTAGTATATAATATATACCCCTCTATCTCCCTACTATTAAATAACTAACCTTATAATACTATCTAAAGCTAGCTAAACTACTATAAAGTAGAAGTAGAAAATAGAACTAATAGAGATATATAAAGAGTATAGGAATAATAATTAAGTAAGGCTATTATTATAGTAGGTAAGAGAGTAGACCTATTTAAGCTAATATAGTAGAGACTATCTATAGGGTTCTAATTATAAGGATCCTAGAATAGTAATAAGATAACCTAAACTTTATAATATACTTTTATATTAGGAGTATTATTATAATACTCTTCTACCTATTTAACTCTAATATTAACCCTAATAATAGTATTATCTAAAATAATATACTTATATATATTACTATTAACTACTACTCTATCTAACTCCCTAATCCTAAGAATATAGAAGGCTTTAATATAATTATAATATAGTTTATTAAATTCTTTAAGCTCCTTATTAACTTTACTATTAAAAAGAGGGTATTAGATAAGTAGGCTAGTACTAATATATAAGTCTAGAATATATAGTGGGATTATATAGATAATATACTTATTTAGCTCTCTAATTAGGGCTACCCTATAGATGTTAATAATAAGATATACTACTTTTAAATTAGAGTATATATATAGGGCTAGGCTATAGTACTATAAAGTCTACCACCCTAGCCTCAACTACCCCAGCCTTAACTACTATAGTCTTAACTACTATAGTCTTAACCACCATAGTCTCAACCACCATAACCTCCATAAGAACCACAATAACTATAAGAACTATAATAGCTATAGTAACTATAGTAACTATAATAACTATAACCTCTACCTACTTAGCTATATCTATACTTATAGACCCTATTAACTCCTATATAGTAGTAGCTAATACTATTTATACTAAATAGCTTATACCTACTAGTACTAATTAATAACTTCCTAATCCTAAATATAGGGCTACTTATAGACCTTTTTAGCTAAGGTAAGTATACTATTACCCCTAAAGTTATTATCTATAACTATAATAATAAGATTTAATATATAATTATAAACCCTACCACCTAGCCAGCCCTACTAGTAGACTATAGTTATATTAAGAGGGTACTTAAGCTCTAATACTACTTCTTAGATACCTACCTTAAGATAAATAAGGCTAGTATATTAAAAGATAGATACTTTACCTAACTATAAAAGATCTACTAGTTAATAAAGAAGCTTATCTAACAGGCCTTAGGTAGTAGTAAACTACTACTACTTATATAAATAGTATTAGCTCTATATTATAAGATAACTAAGCTAAACTCACTATTTAAGTAGGATATATTATAATTACTATAGTATATAAAATTAAAATATTTTAGTAAATTTAGTAGTAAAATAGTTCCTTCTAGAATATAACTAGTTATATATATATTCTTATAGTAAATTCCTCTAACTATAGAGGTTCTTTAAGACTATCTAGAAGAAATATACTCTTCCTAATCTCTCTCTAGGTACCTAGAATACTCCTTTCTTAGGGGGAAGAGATTTATATTTATAGAAGAGCTAGTTAAAGAATAGTTAAAAGTATATTTAGGAATTTAAGAACTTATCTTTAAAAGGAATCTTATTAGAAAATAAGAGAAGAAACTAATATAGATCTAGGATCCTACTTTAAAATAGGAAAAAGAAAATAAACTAAATAGAAGTATATATAGTAATAGATTATATTAAGGAAGGTACTAGTCTATAAAAAAAAATAGTAAGGAGTAAATATAGTAGTAGTAAGATATATAGTTATAACTTAGAGAACTAAATAATTAAAACTCTAAGTATCTCTAACTTATAAAGTAGGCTATATCTATCCTAACCTTCTTATAGTATAACTATTATAATAGGTGAGTATAAGATAAAGAGAATAGATAATAAAGCTATTATAAGTTACTTATATATAAGATAGCCTACTATTTACCTTTTATAAAGTATATTAGTTAGTAATAAAGAGTACTCACTTAAGCTAGTATAAGGTGTAAGAGTAATAAGTATAATAATACTATAAAGACTTATATATGTATAACTAACTATAATAATAATAGTATTATAGGCCTAGTCCTATTTTAGGGCCCTAGTTATACAAGGTAGCATAGAATAGTAATAAAGGGCTATTATACTATCTCCTATAAGACTATAGATATAAGTCCTTATAGCTAACTAAGGATAATAAAGATAGTAAGAAATAATAATTAGTTCTACTATAGTAAGCACCTCCATAATAGGAGTATATGTAATGAGGCCTTCACTTAGGCTAGAAACCTATAATAGTACCTCTATATATAATACTAGGCTGAGATACTAGCCTAGTTTAGATTTATCTAAATAGTTCCTAATAGTAATAGTAGCCTTAAGAAGGTATAAGATAAGATATAGTATTAAGATAATAAAGTTAGTATAATAGTTAAGGAACCACCTTAGAAGGCTACTATAGACTAAATAAGCTATAATATAGAGTTAATTATAATACACACCTTAAGTATTATTAGTATAGTCTTAGATAGAAGTAGTAGTATTATTAGTAATATAGCTAAGTAGGTATAGTATAGTAAGATAGTAAGTATAAGGGTGAGGGTAGGTAATAGTATCCTACTATAATAGGCTAAAGATCTAGTATTTAAGTTTAATAGGAGTATATACCTTAAGGTAATACCTTCCTATATTATTAAATAATTATAGACTACCCTAGTATAGTAGTATACCCTTAGCTAGCTCTCTTAGAAGACTAAGTAGAGGATAGACTAGACTATTAGCTAGCTTATATACTCTTAGAGAGTTACACCAGACTATACTATATTATATATCCTCATCCTAGTAATATAAAAGTTAAGGAACCTAATATAGGTCCTTAGTAAGCTTAGACTAGAGGACTTCACTATTATTAACTTAATTAGGCTAGAGCTTAAAGCTAATAACTACTAAATAACCTTTATATATACTACCACCTAGTTTAGTAAATAGGGCTTAAGGAGGGGTGTTAACTTAAATAACTTTCTTAAGGTAGGCCTATTCTAGTATATAATAAATATAATAAACTAACCCTATAGTAACCTAACTAGCTAACACTTAGAAGGATAGAAGCTACCTCTACTACTAGAAGATATATATATAAGTGAAGCCTACTATACCTTATTATTAGGATAAGCTATTAAAACTTTACTCCCTATATCTTAAAGAAACTAAAACTATATTAAGTATAAACCCTACTATATTAACCTAAGGTATATAGTATACTCTAATAGGGCCTAGTAGATAAGGAGGAATAGTGAAAAGGTTCTATAGGGCTACTCACTACACCACCTACTATACCTACTATAGCTTACTATACTTACCCTATTTAAGGTAGTCCTTATCTAATAGTTTATATTTAACTATAGTACTACTAATAGACTATTATAACTACCCTAACTATAATAGTACTAGTATCTAACCTTTAAGACTAAGATCCTTATCTCATTTATAACCAATTATAATACTCTAGACCTAACCCTACTAGTATTCCTATATATAGACCCTACTAATACCCCATACAGGAGGGTACTAAGGCCTAAGCTATACTACCTATTCTACCTAATAGCTAGGAGGACCTTTAATAGTATTACCAGCTTCTAGGACTATATCCTATATAAGTATAATAATAAGAATAATAATAAGTATATAGCTACTATACACTCCTCTACCTATAATTAGGAAATATACTAGCTAGCTATAAGTTATATACTACTACTAGAATTACTAATACTAGTATAAATCACCTAAGTATTATCCCCTAGCTTCTTATAGGCTAATATCTAGTTATAGAATCTATAATAGTAAGTAGTTCATTACTAATAAAGTAGATCAGCTAGCTAGCATATAGTATCCCTATTTATAGAACCCTACTAATATACAGTTAGTATAATAAGTATCTAAGAGCCCCTATACAATTAGAACCCCTACTTTTATAATACTATAGTAACCTCCTAAATCTTAATTTTAACTAATTCTAAAAGGTTATATACTTAAGGAACTATCTTATATCAGAAGGTAGGGTTATCCCTTATCTATTTCTTAGTTCTATAATATAATATTATATAATAGCCATCCTTATCCTAGTATTATCTAAGCTTATTTTTTCTAATTATACTAAATAGGCAGATATACATTCAGTTAAAAGTACCTATTTTATATAAGAAAATTATTAATCAGGCCTACCTTACTAGCCTTAATAGCTTAGATATAGTATTATATAAACTTTACTTAAGGCTAGCCTATATTATATATTAGTTTTAGTAGAAGGAGTATATTTAGTTAGTATAGTAGGTAGCTATTAGCTACCTCTTAGCTCTTATTTCTACTTCTATATATATAAATATATTACTAAATATATACTATTACCCCCTCTTAAACTATTATCTAGAGTTATCTCCTAAAGTAGATATATATCCTCCTCCCTAACTAATAAATACTAATAAACTCTTACTAGTAGTAATATAGGGTATATAGTAAGGGTACCCTATACTATTTAAAGGCTTAGGCTAGGTTTTCCTTACTTATATCCTTAGGGATAAAGAATAATTAAAAAGTAGGAGTAAGCTATATATCATAGATAGTATCCTCCTTATCTTTAATCTTAAGGAAATTATTTATATAACCCTTTAGGACTACCTAAAGGTCCTAAACACAAATAATAGCAGTAGTAATTATCTCCCTATTACTAGAACCTATATAGCTGAGAATATTATTAGTTATCTTAATAAGTTTCTTTATAGTAGTCTTAATAAGACCCTAACTCTACTTCCTTAAGTCCTTAGCCTCTAAGAGTAATAATATCCTCTTCACCTACTATAGTATAACCTTCCTATAGAATCCTCTTATATTAGATATCTAGGCCTCTATCTCCAACTAACTAGAAGCCCTTTAGTTAATAGTAGGAGTAATCTATAGAGTTCTAAGTTAGCAGATTATAATAGCATATATATATATTTTAAAGATTATTATAAATAAGTAGGGATTACTTATAAGATTAAGGAGAAATATAACTATATACTTTCTAGAAGTCTAGAGTACTTTATAGGGTTAGGGATTATAAATAATCTTAAATCTAATCCTACTACTACTATTATTATTTAGTTCTTACTTTTATACCTAAGAAGTACTAATTAATATAAGGATAAGATAAGTTAATTACTAGAATTAATCTTTAGGTTACCTATTATCTTTATAGGTGAATAGGCTATAAGTAGTTAGGGAGGTTAAGGTTTAGATAGTAGGAGGATAAGGAGTATAGTTTAGGAATAAGAGGGAGATATTACTACTTCTAACTATAGCTTATCCCTTAATAACTATAGTATCTCTATTACTACTCCTTATCCTACCTAAGTTTCTATTATTAAAAATACTATTTATATATATATATTTTTACCTAAGATACCTAGTTTAAATTCCATTAATACTTTATACCTAGCTAAAAATATATAAGATAGAAGTAAATATTAGTATCTAATAGTAGTCCTTACTCTACTCCTATCTTTTACCTTATAACCTATAACTATTATAATAATTCTATCTCTTACTATTTAGTTATCTATTCTATTCTATTATTCTTTAAAAAAAGAAGTATAACTATTAAGTTATACTATTAGAATAGATAGAATAAAAAGTTTTTATCTTCTATAAGTCCTACTATATTAGTAAGGAGTTATAATATCTTACTTAGTAGGAAAAAAAAGGTATAGAGTAGTCTATACTTTACTAGTTGTTTAGGATAGGAGCTAATATAGGGAGCCTATAGGAGGACTTAGACCTATTACTTATATCTTACCTAGGAGTATATAGATATTTATAGGTCTTAGTTCCCTAACTTTTTATAGCTCCTCTAAGATAGAAAGAATACTTATAGGAGTATATATTCTAAGTAGCCTTCAGCTATAAATATTAGAATAAATAAAAAGCCCAAACTACTAATAAGATATATAGGATATTTTAATATTATAAGTTTAAATATACTATTTATTACTATTTAAGTATTATATACTACTAGAGTATAACTATAAGATTATAAGGTCACCTATATCTATATTAATTATAGTACCTAGTTTATATTAATAAGCCTCTTAGATCTAAGGTACCTAAAGACTAAGTTATAAGTATTATATAAACTTTAACTCTACCTACCTACTATATTATAAATAGATATTAAAACCTTACTATAAGAACTAGGTATTCTTATACTAAAACTTTACTAAAGAGTAACCTATTAAGACCTAATTCTAGCTTAAGTCTTATAAAGCCTATAAAGCTTATTTTAGTTCTAAGAGTGAGTCTATCTATACTAATACTTACTAAATTAACTAGAGCTACTAAATCTCCTAGTCTTAAAGATCCTAAGATTATTCTTATTCTTTAAGTTATATTAAGCCTAATAGAGATATACTAAGTTAAAAGTAACTATTTTATAGGTAAGCCTAAGACCTATAGTAGATTTAATCCCTATATAGATCTTAGGAGTATAGCTAGGCCTTACCCTTTTTAGACTTATATATAGACCCTAACTAAGTAGTACTATATCTAACTAGAGTACTCTATTTAATATTACCTTACCACCTACTATAAGACTAGCTATCTTAATCTTATATAGGTATATAAATACTTCTAGTATAAATAGTAAAGCCTATAATTATATATTAGTAGATAGAGTAAATTAGTTAATATTAGATAGAGGAACTAAGTATATCTAGATAATTCTAAATTAAACTAGATTCTTACTTAGTAAGGTAGGTAAAGATAAAGAATTAGAGAAAGTAAGGAGTTATAGTTATTTATATACTTTTATAACTTATAGTTATAGATATTATAGGGTAGTATTAATATCTATTTATAGTAGAGCCCTATTTAGGAACTAGGACCTTATAGCCTTATTAACCTTAATATTTTTAGCTTTACTAGTAAGCTAGTCTCTAGTATAGTATACTACCTAATAGAAGCTATATAGCTTATACCTATTAGATATATTATAGTAGTACTAATCTTAACTCCTTTAAATCTTACTAAATAAGAGATAAGTACTAAAATATTAAAGTAGGAGATATATTTATAAAGTCTAAGTATAAAGATAGGAAGTACCCTATTTATACTTAATAGTTTTAACTAAATAGGCTGGGAATTACCCATATAAGCTATAAATATAAATAGACTAGTCTATTAAAGCTAAGATAGGATATTAGAAAAGAAAATATAGGAGTCTACCCTATTAATCCAGATAGTAACCCTAAATAGCCTTATAAGTAGGACTAAAAAATTAAATATTAATAAAGTCTAGTAGATAGTAACTTACTATAATAATAATAAATAAAATAATAGTATATATTTATAAAGCTAAATAACTTTAAAATAGTAGAAATAGAGTCTAAGGTAGAAATACTTAAGTTAAAAGTAGATAGACTAGGTGAAGGCCCTACCTTCTAGTTTATAAGTACCTTTATAGTTATAAAGAAGAGGAGTCCTAATACTAATATCAGCTAGTATCAGAAGGAGGAGGCTACTTTTAAGAGCCTAACTCATTTTAGCCTTATAAGAGGTAACTACTAGTATATTAAAATTATTAATAGATAATATAGTAAGCTTACTAAATTTAAGAGGACCTTAGCTACTTTTATTAGGAAAGACCTCTTAGTCCCTAATAAATATAAGTTTCTTAACCTAAATAGTATTCTATTACTCTATAGCTTTAATTACTTTATAAAAGACTATAAGAGGGTTATTACTAACCTTATTAATATAATAAAGTAAGATAAGCCCCTTATAATAGAGGAGATTAAGTATCTCCTACTAAAGAAGAGTTAGTCTTTTTTATACTATTTTAAGGTTCCTAAACTAAGTAAAAAGTAGGTATAGTCCCCTAATATTAGAGACTAAGTAGAAGAGGAGACTATATATAAAAAGGTGAAGTATATAGTCTAGCTAATATACCTACTAATAGATAGTAGTACCTTAGTAGGAGAGTATAAGGCTTCTATTAGGGAGAAAGGGATACTTATTAAACCTTAAGATAAAGACTTATTCCTTAATTTAGATTTTAATATTAAGCTAGATATCCTCTTATTATTAGAGGGCTTATTTAAAGTCTATAAAGGGGAATATTTTAGCTATTATATAAACCTAAGTAAAGAGAAAAGATAGGAAAAGGCTAGAATAGTTATAGAGGCTCTAGGAATAGATTAGTCCTTTCTTATATATAAATAGCTATTAGAGAGGCTAGAGAGGTATAAAGGTATAACAACTATATATATAATATAGGACCTCTACCTAAATAAGTAGATAGGTATTAATAAGGTACCTAATTTAAATTATATACTAATAATTTTTACCCTAATAAAGATAGTATTAGACCTAAACTAGCTTATTATTAGTATATATTAACTAATAAAGAGTAGGAAGGATACTAGTAATAAATAGCTTTTATAACTACTATATTATTATATAATATATAGTAATAAGGTATAAGACCTAATACTTACTAGTAATAATAGGGTACTACTATATAATAAACCTAAGATATTAAAATATATAGAGTATTTCTAGGTATACCTTACTTTATACCTTATATAAAAGGTATAGTTAAGTACTAAGCTTAACTAAGGTTATTACTTAAGGGTATATTATCTAAAGTTAATAGAAATAGAGTTTAGAGGATAGAGGATAAATAGGATAGGGTATTTCTTTATAATAGCATATAGTAGAGAGGATTTAGTAGGGATATCTAGTTAAGAATAATAATAAAAGTAACACTAATACTATATCTATAACTGTGAAGAGCTTCCTACCCCTAATAATACCCTCTAGTAATAAGTATTTATACTTATAATAATCTCACCTAGACCCTTAAGTGGGAAGTCCTTCTCTAAGTAGTATACTAATCTAGATCCTTTACCCTTAGATTATTACTAATAAGTATTATTAGGGACTACTTAGGTAATATCCTTATTAGATTATATAATAGTAGTAAATATAAACTATATTAATATTTATTCCCTACTCCTCCTAAGTATCTATAATTATAAGTATTTAATTCACTTAAAATAATAATAGACTATTATTCACTTAGATTTATTAGGCTATAAGTCTTATATTACCTAATATATATATATTCTCTTAATTATATAGATTTCTAATCTTACTATACTATTTACTACTTAAAAGCTATTAGAATATAAGAGTCCTAAGAAGATATAGCTATTTTAGTTTTTACTATTAATAGATACTATAGATCACTATAACCTATAAAAAGGTATCACTTTTAGTCTTATCTCCTACCTAAGTTTATACTAAGCTAAATCCTTAACTAACTAACTAGAAACTATATATTAACTAAGATATCTAATATACTAGGCTTTAAAATTAAACTATCTATACTAAATTAATTATACCTAATACCTAATATCCTTATCTACCTTTAGAAACTTATATAGGATCTCTTTAAAAAACTATAAGGTAGAAAGGCTCTTCTCTATATATACTTATAAGGGGCTAAGTATAAATATTATAAGTATCTCTATCTTAGGCTTAATAATAGTAGGTCTAGTAATCTTTATTAAGATATCCTAAAAAATAGAGGGAGAGGCTTATAAGTAGTTATATTTAGCCTCCTTAGTAGTATAAATAATTATACTAATATAACTAAGGCTCTACCTAATTATATTACCCTCTTTAACTTATTTCTTTATTACTACCTAATTCTTCTCCCTAAGCCTAACCCTATCTAATTATAACTTCTCTAACCTAATAAGGTTTATAACTTAGAGCCTAAATTCCCTACTAGTACCACCTTATACTAATATAAATAGTATTATAATACTATAAGACCTAGATAAGCTTATATTAACCTTTATACTTAATATTTTCTATATAAAGCTAGTAATCTTATTAGTCTCTAAGAAAGTATCTCTATTTAGTAGCTACCTCTTAGTTATACTATATTTAAACTTATTACTATTATAATAGAGTATAAGGGGGGGTAGGAATCTCTCTTTATAGAGAAGATCTATAACTTTATTATTATATATTTTAACCTAGATTCCCTTTAGGTTAAATAGTAGTTCCTTATTACTACTAAATAACTTATCTACTAAGAACTTAATAAGCTTATTAGTAAGGTATAATTTACTAGAGTTAATCTACCTATAGAAGATAATACTAGTATTAGTACTACTTAATACCTTCTAAACTAACTCTTAGGTCTATTTAAGGACTAAGATATTCTTTACTTTATACTTAAAGATATAGTTAAATTTATAATAATTTATAGCCCCCTACTTATCTAATAATAAGAGATAGTTCCTTATAACTCTAAAGTCTACTAAGTTTAAGTTAACCTCCTATTTAATATATAGGTAAATACTATATAGGCTCTATACTAAGCTAAATACCTATTATATCTAATTGAAGACCTTATTTTAGTATATATCTTCCTCCTAATATACCTCTTCCTTCTAGTATACCTCTTCCTCCCAATATACCTCTTCCTCTCAATATACCTCTTCCTCCTAATATACCTAGAGCTTATTAATATAGTCTCCTCCTACCTACCTACCTTACCCCTTATTATTAATAACCTATTATCTATATTAGTACCTTACACTAATATATACTAGGGGTCTATATACCTACCATTCTATAAGTTTTATAGCTACTACCTAGGTCTAAGCTTCTATTAGTAATAAAAAGATATACTTATATACTTAGAGTATACCTATCCTTAAGGTATAGACCTAATAGCTACTCCTATTATTATATTATTCTAATAAAGATAATAGAAAGGTTTTTAAGATTATATAGTTATTTAAAAGATAGAAGACTATAATTTTATATACTATTATAGGAGGGTAAGGATATTTAAATATATATATATAGCTAGATATTACCTTATAAGACCTTTTTTTAATACCTTATTTATTTTACTATTTAAAGGGGTTATATATATTATTATATAGAGTTAGATTAAGAATAAAACTACTATATACTCTTTTTTTATTTAATAAGAGATATCTAAATACTATAAAAGCTCTATACTAGTTAAGTCTTATATAGTAAGTCTATATTATTAACTTAATCTAAATAGCTTTAAGATATATATAACTTTATAGAGATATATATAGAACTAACTTATAAGATTTAGCTACTTCTATAATATAAGAAAACTATTCTCTTCTAAGACTATATACTAAGGATTTAAACCTTAGCCCTTAATAGCTAGTATAAAAATTATACTATAATAAAAAGTACTAATAGGATAAAGAGTATAAAATAGTAAGTAATATTCTTATAGTATAAGAGTGAAAACTTCCTATTAGAAACTACTACCTTATATCTCCCTTACTACTTATACTCTAAACTATAAGTCTAAACTAACTAATAAGGCTATAAGAATAAAGAAACCCCCCTAACCTAACTAGTAGGTCTACTACCTATAACCTTAATTACCACCTATATTTCTTCCTTAATATAGCCCTATTAATTCAAATAAGGGGTAGGATTTTAGTATTATATATATCCCTATTATTCTTATTATATAGGAATTTAAAAATATAGATAATAATAGTAGTATATATCTAGTACTCCTCTTTACCCTTATTACTATAATAGTTAGGTTAACTTTAAACTTAGCTTATTTAGATAGAATTATATCTATACCTTATATAATACTTTATTTTTATAAGTATAGAGAAGTACTTAACAAACTTATTAATACTACTAAAGAATTTAAGCTTATTAGAGCCTAGCATATTATAGAAGTTAACTTATATTAGTAGTATACCTATTACTTATACCTATCTAGTATAGAGGTTATAAGTATTTATAATTATATTAGTAACTAGGTTAGTAGGTATAAACTTATATATTAATATAATAGGAGTAGACTTATAGGTTAGTTTAATTAGAGTAGGTTTATATATAAATACCCTAGAGGAGATAGTAATAAGAAGGGTAAAGGCTAGTACTACTAAACATAATATCTTAATATTATATCCCTTATACTACTAGTTATCTACTAGTTAGAGATAACTATCTATTAACTAGAGATACCTAATAGCCTCCTCTATAACCTAGAGGTAGAGAATAGACCTATTTATACCTAAAAACTTATTCTACTTATATATAAGTATCTTAAAGATATTATCTAGGCCCTAAAGTCTATCTAGTAAGATCTACCTTACCCTTATCTTTAGGATAAGCTTATTAAGAAGGTATATAAGCTCTTAACTAATAGTATCTAATATAAACTTCTAGGGGATTAGAATATAGTATTTATTCTATTAGTTAATAAATATAATAATATAACTATTCTAATATAAGGCTTTAATATTAGTTATATAAGAGGAAACTAACTACTACCACTAGGAATATATTATATTTATTATTTCTTATAACTATTCCCAGGCTAATTTTAGGCTAATATAAAAGACTTATTATATCTATTAATAACCTATTATATTTCTACCCCCTTCTACCCCTAGACTAAGTATTATAACTACCTCCTTACCCCTTATTCCTTTTACCTCCCCTATACTAAATAAGGTAGCTCCTTTAGCTACCTTTATTACCTACACATAAGTACTTCTAAATATATATAATACTATATATTAAGTTATAAGCTGGCCTAGTCCTACTATCCTATAATATATAGGCTACTACCTCCTAATATAACTAGCCTACACCTAAATAAATAAAAGACCTTTAAGATCAGCATTAGGGTTAGCTAATAGGCTAGGCCTATCTAAATACTAAGTACCAGGCTTATTAAAAAGCTTAATATTAACTAATTTAAAAGGGTAAGGTATATAGCTATCTTAGATAACACAGTAATTAATAAAGTTTATAAATAAGTACCTAAACCTTAGTAACTAAGTCCTTTACTATACTACTAGTATAATAGACTACTAGAATAATAACAAAATAAAATATATAGTTAATTTTATTAAACAGCAAGTTTCTCACAAATAGGGGTAAAAGGGAACCCAAAAGTAAACTAGAGGAGGAAACACTAGTTATAAGAATATTAATTAATAAAATATTAATAGAGAGGTTTAGAGAAACACTACTTAAGTAAATATTAATCATAGAAATATTAATAAATAGATCTAAGGAAATACTACTTAAGAAAATAGTAATTATAAAGATATTAATAGAGGAAACTACTATTAAAAAAACCCTATCCTAGATATTAAACCAAATAGTAGTTAAGGTAGTAGATAAGCTACTAGTTAAGTAGTTAGAGCTTAATAAATATAGTATATCTCCCTATAAACCTTAATACTAGTAACTACTAAAAGACTTTTCCTTCTTATATTATTCTACCAGATAACTAATATACTATACTCACTTAGAGCCTAGTTATAATTTAAGATAATATAAACTATTAGGGTATCCTAAATAGTAGTTATTATAGCCCCCCTTTTATTAGTAGTTATATATAGCTACTACCTCTATATACTCCTTATAGCCTCTATAAATATCCTTATAGCCCCCATTAATACCCTATATACTAACCTTAGCTATTCTACTACTAATATAAGTAGTAGAATTAAGGCCCTAAAGGCTAGAATACTAGCTAATTCTAACACAGACTAACTATACTTATATAAGATTAATAAGTATATCTATATAAATATTAAAAATATATAGTTCTTCTAATTTAGAAACTAGATCTTAAACCTAAAGCTTCTTCCCTACTATAGTATCTACTATATTATACTATAGGCTAGTATTCCTTTACCTAAACTATCTAAGTATACTACCTACTAATAAGTAGGTAAGCTAATTATATATTTAGATACTAATATTAGTATATCTAAAGTATAAACTACTAAGTATAAGCTTTTATAGGGAGTCTTTTTATAGAAGATAGAGTTAGAGCTAATATATTATATATTAAAGATATAGTATAATAGCCGGTCTAGGAATACCATATAGAAGGAGTATAATACTATAGTAGCTATATCTATAATCTCTAAGCTTATCTTAAGGGCTAAGGAAGAATCTAAAAAGTAGGATTATCTATTTTATAATAATAATAATATATTTAATAAGGTGAAGAAGAAGCTTAAGTTCCTATTTATATTACTATTACTAACTAACTTTAAGTTTAAGGGACTATAGGGGTATATATTTAATAGTAGTACTAAAGGACTTAAAGTATTAATTTAGCTAGAAGAGCTAATAGACTTACTCTAATAAATATTAGTAGAATTAGAGGAGTTAGAGTTATAATATAAAAGGATACAACTAGTATAGTAGGATAAGGTATAGAATATATTACTAAATACATACTAGAGTTAAAACTAGCTTATTTATAATTCAATTAAATCTTAAGAGGGTTAAATTATAGATAGTTAGGTATTAAATAATATAAATCTTAGATATAAATCTTATATAGTTTAGGTAGATTAGGTATTAGATTATTTTAGATATTTTAGATTTTAATAAGTCTTAAACTTAAATAATTTAATTTTATTTAGTATTAGATCTTACTTTATTAATAATCTGAAAATTATATTTCTTCTTCTCTCTCCTTTAGATATTTTAAAATATATAAATATATTAATACTTAGAGTAAGTATTATTAATACTTATCTAACCTTAATAAGCCTATTCTCTATAATAGGTTAGTTATTCTAAACTATAAAGCTATACCCAGTATAGTTAGAAATAATATAAGTAGGTATTAAGTTAGTATTAACCCTAATAGTATATAGTAGTATACTACTATTATTTAAAGGAGAGCTAGGTTCTTATTTATAGTAATACTCCTAACTATTAGTTATAATATACTAATTTACTTAGGCCTACCTCCTTTATCTATTTAGTTAGCCTATAAAGTAGAATAAGTACCTACTCTATAGGATATAATATAGTATATTAAGTCCTACCTAGTATCTATTCTTAATATACTTCTTAAAGGTATCCCTATTACTACTAAGTATAGAATAAGTTATAATAATAATCTTACTAATAGTAAGGTAGCTAGTAGATTATAGCTAATTCTCCCCTTTTAAAAGTATTTAGTAATTTTAGTACTATTAGGTTATAGATAATATCCCAGATAGAACTTAGTATCTTAAACCTTAACCTAAGTATTATAAGTATCTAGTAGCTAGTATCTTAGGTCTATAATTAAGTCTATACTTCTTATTAGCTTAGAGATTATATAGTATAGGTACTATCTATTTTAGTTAGCTATTATAGGTATTAGTTATATTATCTTAGTCTAACTTATAGAGAAGTAATTAGTACTTACTATTTATATTTATAAGGTAGGTTAGTATAGATAATATTATAAATAACTTAATTACTAATCTTACTCTTCTTAGTTACTCTTACTATCTTAACTATTATCCTTATTATAGTAGTAAGCTTCTTTTAGGTAGTACTAGTTACCTATAAGGACTTCTATATTAGTATAGCTAGGGTAGGTATCTTCTTAGCTAGCTGATTAAGGTTATATAGCTATCTCCTTTATTATATATACTAAAGTACTATAGGGATATCTCCTACTATAATAGGCTATTTCTATTATATATATACTTAATTCCCTTATTAAGTATATATCTAGTTACTAGTACCCTAGGAGGTATAATTTAGAGATCTTAGTTTAAGATTCTATCTAAGTTAGTAGTATAACTCTTATATTATAATAGATAATAGTAGGAATCTCTAAATTAAAACTTAGTATCCTTGTACTTAATATAGAAAATATTCTTAATATATCTATAAGTGATTTTATAGGTCTAAACTTAGGTGTTTATAAGGTAGTCTTTAAGTAGATTAAGCTTAGTTGAGGTATACTCTTACTCTGAGATCTCCTCTACTTTAAGGTTAAGTGGGTTCTAGATTGAGGACTGGCTGGTACTTAAGGTTGAGTAGTATTAAAGAATGAATGTGTTGAAGACTAAGTATGTTGAAGACTGAATATATTAAAGACTGAAACCTAGTAAAGGTATGATGCTATATAAGAACTTGAAATTAAGCTCAACTGCGTGTATCTTATGTGGTGAATGTTGTGCTGGCCTTATGTAAATGTTGGGATGTGGCCTAGAACAGGGCTGCGTGCTGCTCCGGAGGGAATATGCTGAAGGTTGCTGGCTGGGCCGAGACATTCGCTAATCCAGCAGGGCCGGCATCCCTAATAGACATAAGAGGTAAAGACGGCCGTTTCCCAGCTGCCACAGCCGGGCCAGGGTTGTCCAAGAGGGCCCAGGGGTCCTTCATCATCTAGAAATCCCGTACTGAGGTGGTCTTACTAAGCTTTCCTAAGGGAATTCTAACAGATTATTAGTTCACATTAGTAATTACTATAGTAAAGTGCTTCTCCTTATAGGCGGGCTGTTATCCACATTATTTAATATATCATACATAGTATCTACTTTACTCACCTAGTATATAATTAGAAATAATACTAGCTAGGAAGATATAGGTTCTTAAGGTATTACTAGTTAAGATATTATTAACTTATATAGTAAGGATATCTAAAGCTTAAAAGCTAAAGATATAAGTCCTAGGAGTATAGGTCCTAGCCTAGTAACTTCTATAATACCTAGAGAATTTATAGTTCACTAGATAAGTAAACTTAGTTTTTAGACAGTAGTACCTATAGGATTAAGGACCTCTAGTACTATATTTCTTATTAGAGCTACTATTACCTTACTAATAGGATCCTATCTAGATTATAGTCTATATCTATTATAGCTATAATATAACTCTTATTATATATAAGCTCTATAAGATTATATCTATAATTTATACTAGTTATTATTATAGTAGAGTTCTTATTAAAAATGAGTTTTATAAGACTCTATTAAGACTGTATTTTATATTAATTATAGTTATAATATATTTATTATATAGATATACTCTATAATATTATATTTATAATCTATATTAGTTATTATTATAGTAGAGTTCTTATTAAAAATGAGTTTTATAAGATCCTATTAAGACTATAATTTATATTAGTTATAGTTATAGCATTACTCTTATATAGATAAACTTTATAAGACTCTATTAATATAGTCTCTTAGACTATACTTATTTAGCCTATATACTAGAGATAAGATAGTTAGTTTATATCTATAGTTGAAGACCTATACCTTATATTTAATATTATAGAGCTTAGGCTAATAAGGCTACTACTAAATATTCTAACCTAATACTAAGATAGACCTAAACTATTTATAGGGGTGATAATACTAGTATTATATTATAGTAGGTAGTATAAGATTTAATTTATATAGTATATATAAGAGGGTTAAAGGAGAGTTATATATTATAGAGTAGGAGTATATATAGCTAGATATAAAGGAGCCTTTAAGCTTATTTATACTTAGTAGGCTAGATACTAACTTATAATAGGGCATAGTCTTTAGGGTATATAGGGCTCACCTATATAGTATTTTTAAGGGTAGAGTTATAGAGCTCCTAGCTTATCTACTAGTAAGGTAGAGAGTAAGCTATTTAGATAATATATTATTAGTCCTCCTAATATATCTAATAGTAAGTAGTATAGTATTTATCTAATAATATATAGTCTAACTCTTTTAGTACTTAGTAAGGGAAGTATAGGCTTATCTAATTAGTATATCCTAGAATAGATAGTAATATAACTTATCTAACTTAATTAGTTTCTAAATTAAAGTATAGAGTTATTTAGCTAGTATATCTATAAGGGCTATAAATATATTTTACTTAGTTATCTTAGCTATTTCTAATTAGAAGTATAGAAATAATTAGCTCCCTAATAAGGATAGGTTATAAGCTTATATTACTTATTTAGTACCTATAATAGTAGGGGTATAGAGTTTATTTAGCTAGCTTATATAACACCTATAACTACTAGGTATTTATTTAGGATAATACTAAGTTACTAAATTAGTAGTAAGTATATATAGGAGAGGTAGATAGTATAATTAATATATTATAATTATAGTAGGAGGAGGATCTAAGTAAAATTAAGTATAATATCTTAGTTTTATACTAATACCTATATATTAAGTTAGATCTCTTAGTCCTCAGCCTAAGCCTCACTATTAGTAGTTATTATTAAGAGGAGTTCCCTACTAGGGGCTCTTATTAAACATAGAATAGGTCTAGATTATAGCTAGGTATATAGCTTAACTCTCCCATATAAAAGTTAGTATATCTAAGTATTAATTCTACTATAATTTAATTCCTAGTTTAAACTTAGAGATAGTCTTAACCTAATAAAAGTAGATAACCCACTTAAATACTTTAGTAGACTTAAATACATTCTACTAGGTTATTATAGAGGAGCTATTCTATAGTTCTATTTCACTATATATTATAATAGATTATAGAGTAGATTAGAGTAGATCTTACTAATACTTAGCTAGTTTTAATCTAAATTAGAAATCTAAATTCTCCTAAAATTATTAGGTAAGAGTAGTTCTTATACTTAGTATTTAGAGAGCTATAGCTATAATAGTACTATAGTTATAGAGCTATAATAACTTATACTAAAGACTAGCTATAATACTTATAACTCCAATTTAGCTAAGTACTATTAGTCCTAGTCTATATTAAAAGATAATAATTACTATTCTTTAAGCCCTAAGGGTAGTTAGTTATTTCCCTCTAACTTTAATCTAGTTTAGTATTAACTTATTTATATAAAAATAGATATACTCACCCTTAGAGATAGATTTAACCTCTATAAATAAATTTCAACTAGATTTACCACATTACTATATAATTAGTAGTTATACCCTAACTTAGTAAGAAAGAGGAAGGTAGCTTTACTTAAGATAAGGTGAGTAATAATAGGGATTATAATAGATATATACTTTATTACTCTAGTATAACCCTCACTAGGCCTTCCTATGTGACACTCACTAGATTTATCATCATTTAGCCTAGTAGCCCTAATAATAGCTACAGCCTTACCATTAACTAATACTATATAGTCTAGATCCTATAGGATAAGGGTATTATCTCTATAGGTATATATAGCCTCTACTACCCCTAGTAGGGGTAGCTATCCCTTTTACCTTAGCTATATTTAGGTAGTTAGATAGTAAGAAAATTAACTATAACTTTATACTATAATTAGTCTATTATTAATTTATATATTACTACTTCTAATCCTAAGAAGCTTCTAAGTATTAATAAGATTAGGAGTATATACTAAATATATTAGTACATATAAAATAAAGCACTATAATATACCTATAGAATAATTAGGATATTAACCTAAATAAACTAGTAAACCCTAGTAGTATAATAGGTTAGGGTTAGTTTCTTTTATAGTCTAACTACCAAAATACACAGTCCCTATAAGTAAAATAATAAGTACTCCTATACTAACTTTAGTACTAAGGTCCCTAAATACCTATTTTATAAATAAGCTTACCTCCTAAACTTTTTCCCCTTAGACTCCTCATAGTAATTTAAAGAACTTAGTCCTTAAGATTAGGTAACTCACTCTATATACTTATAGTAGTTACCTCCTTCTATTAAGAGCTATATACTAGGAATCCTATATAGAGTATAAGGCCCTAAGTAAGTTATACCTAATTATATCCTCTTAAGTAAGATAGTTTTATCTATTAACTACTAATCTATTAGACTATAATAACTAATTTAATAATTAGTTATCTCTAATAGAATATAAGGCTATAATTATATTAGGTTAGGATAATCTATATCTACTACTATTCTCTCTATCCCCTAAACCTATAATATTCTAACATATATACTATAAGCTCCATCATCTAGGGCATATCCACATAATAGCCTACTAACCTATACTACTCATCTTACTAGTAATTCATCATTTTATAGGTATTAAACTACTATATATAACATTAATAGGAAGATAAGTATACCCACACCCTATAATATAGTAGTAGCAGCCTAGTACTAGAGGCTCTAGGCCTAAAGGCTTAGCTATAATAAGCTAATCTTAGAATAACTACCTAGATAAGATATACCCTAACTTTATACTTAGTAAGGAGTTAAGTAGGGAGTTCCTAATATATAGCTAGTAACAACTAATCTATTTAGTATAGAGTAATCTACCAGATATAGTATCTTTACCTATCTAACCTAAGGATAAAGCAGTTATATATATAATAA
Source organism: Diaporthe ampelina (assembly GCA_023522825.1). Classification (NCBI taxonomy): domain Eukaryota; kingdom Fungi; phylum Ascomycota; class Sordariomycetes; order Diaporthales; family Diaporthaceae; genus Diaporthe; species Diaporthe ampelina. The sequence continues at coordinate 32,501 of JAMFTM010000169.1, forward strand.
TAGCTAGTACCTACTACCCTAACTAGACTTATTAGCTAAATAAGCCCTTACTAAACTTCTTTACTCAGATTATATACACTAGGGCTATTTAGACCTCACTCCCTACCCTCACCACCCCATCCTATTTACTAATTTAAGTAAAATTAATTATATTATATATAAGTAGTAGATATTTTAAGGAGGGACTATATAATTAAGTAGCTTTAAGTAGCTCTAAACTATATTTAAGCTAGGGGTATATACTAGTAGTATTCCACCTCTAATACCTCCTATATATTAATCTAGTATCAACTAAATAAATAGCTATAATTAAAGGTATATTAGGCTAACATTTATATATAAGACTTAGCCCTATATTATCATCCCTTAAACTATAATATAAAGTAAACCAATTATTATAAATATACCTCCTATAGTAGTACCTAACCCCACACTAAATATAAGAAAAACTATCTTTTTTAATAAAGTTTAGATTATCCACTACTAAAGCTTCCACAAAATTAGCTACAAATATAGGACCTATATACCCTATAACCTCAACAAGTAACCTAAATACCCTACCTAAACAACTTATCCCTTACATAAATTACCTAGTAATAGACTATCCAATCTATAAGCTAACCACATTTCCACCCCACCCTTAGGACTACCTACTATAAACAACCAACCTAACAGCACAATCCTAATATATACACTAAGCCCACAGCAGATAAGACAAACCTTAAGAAAGCCACACTATCTCAAATATAACCATAACAAGCAGTCACAGAGTAGCTTAAGCTATATAGCTTATACAAATATATATCCACCCCTACCTATTATATCTCCTATACTAACTAAGATACTCCTCTATATATAGAATATATTAGGTTCCTACTCTAATAATAAGCTAAATTACTATACTAATATAAGAGTAAAGAAGTAAGGTATATACTATAGAGGTATATAATCATTAATAATAGTAGAGGAGGAAGTTATAAAGGTTAGTAATCCTAAGATAGATATCTAATAGGTTATTAGATAGGGATAAGGCTAACTTATAGTTACTTATTATAGGCTATAGTTAAATAAGCTTATAACCTCTCTAACTTACTAATTAAGACCTATACTATACTAGCCCTATAACTCCCCTACCTAGCTACCCCCATATACTACCCTAACTCCTACTATCATAACTATTATCTATATAATTAAAATATAAGAGGTATTACTATAGGCTAGATAACTAGGTATAAGGTTAAGGGGGCCTAATAGTAGCTATAGTAAGCTCTTAACTTATAAATAAAGGTTATATACCTTATTATACCTACTAACTAATATACTATAATTAGGCTATATAGTTATAATAGATAGTCTAACATATAAGGATCTAGAATATATAAGATATTTAAGAGAGTATAATTAGCTTAGATAGTAGTTAGCTACTATTTATAGAATACTATTAAAAGCATTTCAGCATTAGTAGCAACACTATAGTTTACTATAGAATACTAAATATATATAGACTACACAGCTAAATAATAAGGAAGTAAGGGAAGACTCCTTATAAAGTAGTAGATACTATATATGCTTAACCCACATACTATATATTAGGGATTCCTAGGTGTTATATAGATCTACATATAGATCTATAATAGATTTAGGGGGACTCATACTTTTTATAACATCCCCTTACTACCCTAAAGACTTCTAAGGTTATAATTACTAGTTAGTTATAAATTTATATACCTAATACTATAGTTCCTTTCTTTCTTACTTAGTTAATTTAAAAGGATTAAGGGTAATTAATAATTTATACCTATTAAGTCTCTCTATTAAGCTAGAACTATAGTATCTATTAAGCTAAGACTATAGTAAGTATCTTAGAGGACTAAGGTATAATATATCTTTAAAGCTAAACATAGAAATTTTATAATAAAGGGCTTTTTAGTAACTACCTAGAAGCCTATCCTTAGTAGGGTTAGATTATATTTAGTTTATTAGCCTTATAAGAACTAGTCTATTAAGGTTAAAGTCCACTATAAGCTATAAGCTAGTTAATACTATCTATTTATAGGGTATAGGGTGAAAAGAAAAAGGTTCTTATAGTAGGTCTAGTTCTTTTCCCTTTTTCCTTATAGACCTACCTTCTCACTAAGAAACCCTAAATCCTTAGATTCCCATAGGTATATTATATATATACCTAACCTTTATTAAGTATCAAATAGTAAGTACCTAACTTAAGTCTTAATAAGTATACTTATTAGGGTTAATATTTATAATTATAAAGTAATAGGTTCTAATATAATACTAATCTACTAGCCCCTACCTAATAGGATAGTATAATACTATTATAGTTAAGTAGGCTACCTAATTATCCCTATTAGTAATTCTAAGTAATATAATTAGTCTAGATAGTATTATACTACCCTATTATAGTAGGAATATATATTAGGTATAATGGTAGTACTATATAATAGGTTAGGGTGCTATTAGTATTTAGTATCATATATAGTAGGTTATATACCTAGTTATACCATATATATATAGCTCTATAGGACTTACTTGAAAAGGTAGTAGCCTAAGTTATAGTTCTTAGTATAGAAGATAAATATTAGGCTTATTAGGAGCTATTAGGGGTAGCCTAAAAAGGTAGGATAGGCCACATAGAAATAACTATTAGTAGTAAGGGATAGTACTAGAAATAGCTAGGCTAGGAGGTATAGCTACTTTCTTATATAATATAATAATTAGTAACTAGATTTAGTATTAATATTAAATATTAACTATCTGAAAGGGGAAGTAGGTAGGCTATAATACCTTATCTAGATATATAATTTACTAATAAGATAGGGTAAAATATAAGATACTATATACCTATATCATACTATTATATATACTAGCCTTACTATCACCTAAGATATATAATACCTCTCCTAGGCCTATCTATATAATATAGAGTCCTAGGATACTAGAGCTAATAAAGATAACTACTACTATAGCTATCTAATATTCCTATCCTATAAGTTATAAATATTATATCTTATTTAATTTAGTCTAGCCTAAGTCCCATAGGGGTTAGCTAATATCCACATAGTCTATAATATTATCTACTTATTTAAACTTACTAATATCTTACTACTCTATTATATACTTAATTTATAGTTAATAAACCTATAAGATTCCCTACTTTCTACTACCTATTACTTACTACTTAATAATATAGCCTTTTCTATCTAGCTACCCTAATCCTTAACTATTTAATCAACTAGTCTCTTTATATTCTAACAACTTATCTTTATTTAGCCTACCTATAAGACTCTTATTTATCTATTATATTAATACTTATCTACCTTACCTAAAAGAGTCTCCTAGCCTATTTCCTTATCCTTAATTACCCCTTATACTAGTCTCTAATCACCTATTCCTTTTTACTTAACCTTACTACTTAACCTTTACCTTAAGCTTATATTAATCTAGTAATTTAACCTTATATCTTAAGCTTATATTACTCTTATATTATATTATAGTTTTCTAGTCTTATAGTCTTATAGTCTTATAATCTTCCTATTTTATATCTTAGTCTTATAATCTTATATCTTAATTATATATTAACCTTATCTCTTATTAAATTCTTTTTAACTACCATCTCTTTACTTATTCACCTTACCTATTAGACTCTTTCTACCTTTTACCTTATTACTCTTATCTACCTCACCTTAGGCCTCACCTTAAGACTCTATTCCTTACCTTATTACTTAGCTACCTCTTAGCTTATTACTTAATTATCTAGCTAGGGAGATTATCTTCCCCTATTATTATATTACTTAATTAATTACTTAATAAGGCCCCTCCTATTTAGTTAACCTAACTAATCTCTTAACCCCTAAGACCCTCCCTATACTACTCCCCTACTAGCTCTAATACTACTCTAACTTAATTACTTACTACCTTATAGGTATACTAGTTACCCTACCCACCACCCTAGTATATAATACCTATACTATAATACTAAGGCTAGTGAGATATTAGGAAGCTATAATAGAAATATACTAGAGGTAAGAGTTATAAGTTTATACTTATACCCTAACTAATTAGTTATAAGAGGTAGAGGGTATCCTTATATAGGTCCTAAATATAAGGCTAGTAATAAAGATATTATAGTATACCTACTATAATAAACTAATATACTAGTTCCTAATAAGCCTATAATTAAGCCCTAGGGCTATTAACTCCTAACTCCCCTATCTTATATAGCTTATAAACTATTAGTTTAACCTAGTTAGGTAGCTAAACTTTACCTATATTATTTAGTCTAAGATCTCAACCTTACTTAAGTATAAACTTAAGGGCCTCTATAACTAATATAAGATTATTAACTATATCAACCCCTCTAACACCTAATATACACACTAATTTAAGTATATAAGAGCCTAGGTACTTAATAACTAGAATAGCTTTATACCTAATACTATTAATAATATCCTATATAATAACCTTATCTACTATAAGACTACTAAATACCTATTAAGTTAGATAACCCCCATACTTATAGTACCATAATAGGTTTTTAACTAATTCAAACTACCTAAAATATCAAAAATTACTAACTAGATTAACACTATAATACTATCCACCTTATCCTAATTAAGTATATATTAGCTAAGCTTATCCTAAACAAATAGTTCTTAATAGAGTAGCTCTTAGCTAAGTAACTCTTAACTAAGTACCTAATATAATAAATCTTATACTAGTAAATACTTAAATACTTAATCTAAGAGTAGCTCTATACTACTATTAGTAGATATAGGTACTATTAGTCCTATAGGATTAAACTACTAGTATAATAGCTATAGCCACTACTATAATAGTAGTTACTACCCTAATATAACTATAACTATAAGCCTAACTAAGATACTTATAATAATATAGGTAATACTTATATAGTAGGACCCTACTACCACTAGGGATAGTAGCTAACCTTTATAGCCCTCACCTTTAAGATTTATTTTAGAGTAAATAAAGGAATTAAATTAAGATTCAAATATTAGAAAGATTAATAGAGGCTAGGACTTAATAGGTAGGTTAGAGTAGGAGTAATAAACTATATATTATAAATTATAATAGATTTTACCTTCTTAAGGATAATAATAATATATATATTATATTTTTAATAAACTATAAATCTAACTATTTAAGTTCTCTATTTAATATTTAAATACTTCTCTAAACTAATATTTAATACCTTTATAGATATATAAGCCTACTAATAAGTATTAGTTAATAGTAGTATAAGCCTAATACTATTAGGAGAGATATATAGGTTAGTACCTATTAATTCTATATTTATTATATTATTTCTTTATATAATTAGGATTTAAGTCTTATTAAGTAATATCTACCTTATAAGTTATATTTATAAAGTTATAACTACTAGAGTAGAATATCTAAGTAGTAACTATAATCTAAGTAATATATTATATAAATAGTAAAGCTAATTTCTATTTAGATATATCCTACCTATAAGTATATTTAAGTAATTAGTACTTATTTATCTTATAATATATTTAGACTCTTAATATTTAGGCTAATAAGGTCTAGATATCTACCTCTTTCTCTAGAAAAGTAGCCCTAATAATCCTAACTAGTCTTTATTATATAGGTATTATAGGCTTTTACTACCTTATTCTATAATATAATCTCTTATTAATAGTATTTTTTCTTAATATTAATCCTAAGTATATAGGCTACTAGTTACTTAATTTTACTTTACTATAAGTATATTATATTTATAAGTACTAGCTATTCTTTTTACTAATATAGTTATAGCATTATCTAAATACTTAACCTCCTCTAATAAGAAACCTTACTTTTATTAAAATATTAGTATAGCCTCCTTATATAAACTAGTCACTATAATATAATAGTAGTCTTCTTCCTATTAACACAAACTAGTTATACTTATCTATAAGATAATATTATTATCTTTCTAATCTCTAAGCCCTATAGTGCTATACTACTAAGGTTTATATACTAGTATACTACTACTCTTACTAATACTATTACTATTATACTATCTAGGTAGACCTACTAGAAGGGAAAGGTTTTAGTATAACTTTTAAAGATTTAATATAAAAAATAGTAATTTATAAAAAGCCTCTAGAGTTTAAATAGGTTAGGACTAGATAATAGCTTTAGTAGGTAAGAGACCTTTAGGATTAAGTAGTATATTATAAGATATAATAAACTATATATAGGGTAAACTTAATATTAATTAAAGGGGGATAATAATAAGTATAATAAATATAAATTATATCTTAATATAAGTCTTCTCTCCTAACCTACTTATACTATCCTCCCTTTAAGAGCTACTACCTCTAGGCTATTAAGCCTATTATTAGGGGTTAACCTTCTTAGTCCCTATAAGCCTAGAGGATTATATATTATATTAATAGCTATACTACTACTACTATTAGGTACTATACCTATAACCTATACATTCCTAATCAACTCTATATAGTAAGGGTCTATATAGCCTACTTAGGGGTATAGGGGTTAGCTAGACTAGTATTAATAATATTAGTCTAAGAGTACCTACTAATTATATAAGATAGAGGGTGCTTATACTTAGGGTTAGCCCTATTATAAAGGCCCTTATCTAGCTACTTACCCTACTTATCTATCTTAGACTAATAGGTCTTATAACTATAAATAGTAATTTAGTTATAACTAAGAGTAGATAAATAGTATAGTTTTAGGGTATATATCTTATATACTTAAATTAGTACTTTATAATTAAACTAGAAGAGATAGCTAACCTTACTAACTAACTTCTTTATAAGATAGTTATAGAAGGTATTAATATCTATTAGAGTATAAAGCTCTTCTCTAAGCTTACTATTATACTTCTTAATTACCTTATATTACCTATCTAACTTAAAATACCTCTTATTCTAATAGAGTATAGAGCTATCTTATATAGTTAAATAGATACCTCTTTATAAGAAGTTCTAAAGTAGAGGTAGTTTACTTATAAAAGAGGCTAACATCTATCTTATTACTAGCTAATATAATATCTACTTAGTAATAGCTAAGTAACTAAGTAACTAAATAGAGTAAGTTATTTAAAGCTCTTATATTATAAATACTAATAAGAAGTATATAGAGAGTAAATATTAGTAATAAGGGCTATATAATTAAGTAGAAAGAGAGAAGATAACTAAATATATAGCTAACCTACCTCTATATAAATCTCTACTTATTATCCTTATCCTTAATAATATTTTATTTCCTATTTCTAACCCTTACTACTATCTATAAGCTACCTAGGATTATAAGTATAATTAACTTTATTAGAATCTACTCTAAAAGTAAGAAATAAGACTATAACTAGTAGCTAGAGCTAATATTAGGTGGGTATAGGAGTATAGGTCCTAATTTACCCTAAGAGCTACCACTAGGGGGTAAGGCTAAAATAATATAAGTATATATATTTAGAGGTAATATATATCTTACCTATACCTAGCCCTCCTTATTAGCTTAGCCCTAATTATACTTTACCTATATTTTTATATACTTCTAGATTACCTCCTTATAGTACTAAATTAGGTACTAAGCTACTATATACTATATAATATTAGCTACTTATACTTATATAATAAAGGTTAAGGGGTCTAAGATAGCTTATAACTCCTACTAAATAATATATATAGGAGTATATATTCTAATTATTATAACTTACTTAGCTACTACTCTAACCTAGCTAGGCTAACTATAAAATAATCTACTAATAACTCTAACTCTAATATAATCTATATTAATATACTAATTATTTAATAGCCCTACTATATATATCTAATTTTAATTATAAATATATAGCCCTATATCTATAATAATACTTATAATAATTTTAAGCTAATAGTAGTGAGATAGGTAAATAAGTTAGCTATACTTATAATACCTACTACCTCTACTAGGCTTTATAACTACTATTAGGGGCCTTATATATAGTAATCTAAATACTTTACTACTTATAGGCTATTAGGAACTAGCTATCTAAGATTAAGTACTAGAGTTATATTTTAGTACTTCCTTATACTAGTATAATATTATTATACTTTACCTAGGGCTAACTTAAGTTAAATATTTATCTATAATATAGGCTGAATAAGAAGATACTACTCTTTTTTTATTACTATTTTCTCTTTTAGCTCTTCTTTAAGTTACTACTATAAGGAAGATAGAAATAGTAAGGAGATATTAGAGGAGGTAAAAGGGATCTAATAATATCTATAATACTTATAGGTCTTAAACTAAGTAGTACTTATACTCTATAAAATATAAGAAAACTTCTAAGAGTATAGATTATTTAGTCTAGAACTATATTAAAATAATAAGAATATATAGTATATATTTATTATATCTACTATAAAGTCTAGTTATTATAAGGTCTATAGTTAAAGTTTAATTAATAATATAATATTAAGTATAAAGATACCTTCTTTTATAATATAATAACTTTTCTATTTTAAATTAAGTAATAAATAGGTAGTTTATAGATTCCTTATTATTAGATATATAGTATAATTATATTATATATTAGATGAGTTTAGTAGTATACCTAAGTAGTAATATTAAGGCTTATACAACCACTAATAGTTTACTATATTTAACCTTAACTATATATTAACTTATACCTACCTTAAAGTATTTACTTATAATACTATAAGAAGGAATTAATCTTATTATCTTAATATATTACTAAATTATTCTTAAATATTACTTATAGTAGATATATAATAAGATATATATAAACTATATAGCTATTATAACTAAGCTTCTTAGTAAGCCCTCCCTTATAATTTAGTATACTACTAGATTATAGTTCTAATATAGATTACCTTATTACTAGACTACAAGCTTAATATAGGGAGGAAGAGGAGGTAAGAGTATTACTATTACCTTTTCTCTCTTAAAATTATATCTAAAGATATTATACCTAAAGTAGAAGTATTATATATCTATATATATTAAGGTGAGGCCTACTATTATAATCTCTTAGGCTATATATAAATTAGAAGATAAATTCTAGATTATAAAAGAAAAGAAGTATGAAACTATTAATTAACTTATAAGCTAATCTTAAATAGTTAAAGGGTATTAATTCTCTAATATAACTTATAATTATTATAGAAATCATATAGTAGCTAAAGCCTTTTTAGTAGTATTAACTATTATATCTATTACCCTTATAGTAAATATTACTATAACTACTAGTATAGCTAACTATTAGGCTAACTAGTATTATCCTTAATATCTATCCTTAGTATTTAGCCTTAATATAATCCTAGTTATAAAGGCCACATTAACCTAAATAAATATTTAAGAGGGATTAATATATAATCCTCTAAAGACTAGGTAATACCTTCTAGTAGAGTAACTAGCCCACCTAGGTCTATTATAAGATTAATACTATAAGTATAAGCTTAAATCACTAAGGTCTAATATTATTAGTAATAAATATCTTTATAACTTAATAGATATTATTATAACTTAATAAATATCTTTATAACTCTTAGATATTATTATAATTTAATAAATATCTTTATAACTTAATAAATATTATTATAAGTTATTAAATATTATTAAGAAGTAAGTATAAGTACTTAGCTCTATCTACCCTACTCTAATACTACTATCCTTATAAGATAATATAAGAATATATTACTAATAAAAGATATAAGACTTAAGTAACTATATTATATTCCTCTACTAGATTTTATCTATATAGTAGACTACCCTAACCCTATTTTTATTTTAAGTAAGTTAAAGCCCTCCTACTCAGCTAAGTTAAGTATCTTACTATAGTAATAGATATTAAGCTATTACTTCCTATCTCTTACTTAAGTAGAGATATACCTTACTATCCCCTTACTAACCTCTATTATATTACTATTAATTATTACTATCTAAGTCTACTACCTATACCTCTAGTTATTTAGTTATACTAAGAAGCTCTTTATAGAAGATAGATAGATCTACTAATATAAACTATTACCTAACCTTATTACTATTATTATTATAGTATTTAATTAGGTATATCTACTTAATATAGCTTAGCCTATTATATAGGTCCTATAGCTAGTACTATATTATAATTAGGGTGTTAATATTAACCTTAGTAGTAATTATAAGCTTATATACTACTATTACTACTAACTTAAGCTACTACTAGTTAGTTATAACCTAGGTATAAAGTAAACTAGGGCTGGGACTATTTATTATTATTATTATTATCCTAGTAATAAATAAATATACTATAAGTATAAGCTTTACCTATATTCTCTTAACCTTTATAGAGCTTAGGTATAGCCTCTATAGTAAGCCTTTAAACTTTAAGTTTATTACCTACTAGTTACTTTATAACCTAACTTAGTATTAGAGTCTATTATTAGTATTAATATTAGCTATAAGATAGTCTACTATACTATTAAGATTATATTCTAGCTTACTAAGCCTTATAACTATATAGACTAAGTTTAGTACCTCTACTATTACCTATTATAGCTACCTTATCTCCTAGATTAGCCTAGTAAGGCTATAGGTAATATTAATATAGGTAGTTATAACTAAGTAGTTAAGTATTATAAGTAGCTAGTAGAGCCCTTTAAGCTCCTTATTAGGGTACTATTTATTACCTATTAGGATTAAGTATATTTTAACTATTATATAGAACTCTATTAAGTTATAACCTAGGTTATTAAAGAAGATAACTATCCTACTTAACTCCTTAAAGTTAACTCCTAATATAATATAATTTATTAGTAAGGGGGTACTACTACTTAGCTATAAGTATACTATAAGTAGGCCTATATTACCACCTATAAACAGCTTATAGAGCTTTATAATAGCTTAGATACTCCTAGTAGTATTAAGGGGGATAAGCACCTTAGGCTAAGCTAGCTTAAGGTTTATAAGCTAGACTAGTACTTATAGTAGCTTAGTAAGGTATACTTAGAGTAGCTTACTAGTAGAGTATATAATAGTAGTTAGGGTAAAGAGGTAGGAGATAAGAGTTAGAAGATAGAACTAGTAGTCCTAATATAGGTTATTATCTTATAGTAATAATCTAACCTTAACTTAATTATACCTATCTCCTCTATTATTAGTAATCTTAATATTAGTATATCTATTAGTAGTTTCCCTATTAATACCCTCCTCCTTAATAACCTTAGCTTTATTAATAGTTTTATTACTATTTATTCCCCTATTATATTCTTTATTTTTAACTTCTTTACTTCTAGCTTCTTTACTTCTAGCTTCTTTACTTCTAACTTCTTTACTTCTAACTTCTTTACTTCTAACTTCTTTATATCTAGCTCCTTTACTTCTAGCTTTACCTCTAACTTTACTACTATATTTATTACTACTATATTCCTTATAGTTTAGACTATTATATATTTAAGTCTTATAGAAGGTAGTACTAGTAGTTAGTTATTACTAGTTAAGTCTATCTAATATAGGGGAAGATAAGCTTAAGAAGGTACTAGTAGATAAGTAATTAATTAGGCTTAGTATATTAGGTAATATAGTATTTACTATTAGTAAGATTCTAAGATAGCTTTAATTTATATAGTAGTAATATAGTAAGAAAGTATAGTTAGGAGAGGAGTAGTACTACTAGGGGTAGATAGTAGCTAAGTACTAGCTTTATCTTAGATCTTAGTATTATATCTTTAATATTTATAACTTATTATCCTATCTACTTATAAATTTTTAGTTCCCCTAATATTATAAGAGGCTAGTAGTACCTACAAGTAGCTACCCATATCTAATATAATAATAGTATACTAGTACTATTTAATACTATAAGTAGGCTATAACTTATATAATACCTAAGCTTAATCCTAGGTTTATTACTAGTTATAACTCTAGTACTCTAAGGCTTCCTAATACTACTATCTAATTATATAGTAATTAGATTCTAGTAAAATACTAAATATTTTCCTATTATTATAAACTATCTATATATTATAACTTTAGAACTATAGTAACTAGCCTAGCCTACCCCTTAAATAAGAAGTTAGTAGATACCCTCTACCTTAAGACTAGCTTAGTAGTACTAAGAGAAGGATTAGAAATCCTACTTACCCCTAAGACTAGTAGTAATATATAGAAGACCTAGTTATAGAGTATTAGACTAGGGCTTATCAGCTATACTAGGAAAGATATCTACTAATAGTCCTACTAGTCTAGATAATACTCAGGCCTATAGAAGATATTAAGTATAATCTCTACACCCTAGTTACTATATAAATACTTAGTTACTCCCTAGGTTACCCTATAGCTAATATATATAAACCACCCACCCTATTCTATATACCTAGATAGAATAATATAGTTATTCTCAGTATTAAAGGGTAATACCCACCTATAACTAGTATTTATATAGCTATATTAGCTCTCTTAGTCACTATAGAGAGCTTAATAGAGGTTTATTACTAGAAGCTCTATAATATTTATAACCTATATAATAAAATAACTATAGATTATAAATAAATATATCTTAAGTAAAAGTATAATATTCTCTATCACCACTAGTAGGGCTAGGATAATAGATAGGGGTAGTAGGATATAAGTAGTATAGTAGTATATAAAGTATTAATTATTATCTACTTTTATATAAAACTCCCTCTTCTCTATAATAAGGAAACTCCTAGGTAACCCTTTAAGGAAGAGATTATATACCTCCTAGTTAGAGGAGTTAGAGGAGGTATAGAGACTATAGTTATTTAGTACTTCCAAGTAACCCTTAGTAATAATTTATTATATATTATATAGTAAAGACCTCATATATAGGCCTTAATAGATAAGTCTATAGTTTAGATAGATATAGATTATACTAGGTATATCCCTCTTAAGCCCTACTAAGAGCTATAGTAGGCCCCCCTAGGCTAGTAAGTACTACTATATTAATATTAAATAGAGTGGGTCTTAGTTAGGCTTAGAGCCCCTATTCTTATAGAAGTTAGATATCCACTCCTAGTTACCCTATATATACTAGAGGTATTTATTAGTAAGGTATATTATAATATATTTAGCTAGGGGTAGGTAGTGAATTATCCTAAGAATAACCTTATATAGGAGGACTTAAAGGTCCCTAATATAGTAGTCTATTACTATATAGGCTTAAGGGCATATAGTAATAGTAGGTAGAGTAGATATATAGAGAGCTAGATAAGTTTACTCTTAAGGGTGAAAGTAGAGTAAAGTCTAAATTATTAGTATTAATTAAGTACTAAAGGGATATATAAAGTTAGAGTTAAGGATAAGTTTAAAGTCTAAATAGGAAGAGAGTTAATATCTAAGTTAATAGTAGAATAAGGTTAAATACTAAAGGGATATATAAAGTTAGAGTTAAGGATAGGTTTAAAATCTAAATAGGAAGAGAGTTAATATCTAAGTTAATAGTAGAATAAAAGCCCTAAGTTAGGCTTAGTAAAGCTGGGTTAGTTAGTCCTAGCTTAAGGTCTAGAGCTCTTAGGCTTATATGAGATATCTATACCTACTTAGCTAGATAGCTATCCTTTATCTCTCAGGCTTAATAGTAGCTACTCCTAGGTATAGCTTAAACTATACTAAGGGGTTATAATTTTTAGATAGCTACTATTACTCTAAATATAATAGATAGTAGTTACTTATATATTATAGTATCCTCTCACCTAAGAGGTAAGATATAAAGGAGTTTATATAGTATATTTAGAGGGTATATAATTATTAATAGTAGAAGGGAAATAAGCTAGAAGCTCTAGATCTTTAATATATATAAGTACCTACTAAGTAGGCTCCCCTAGGGTAGATATCCTATATTATTACTACTTTATATTAGACTATTAAATATAATATATTAGATATATCTCTCTATCTTTTATAACTATCCTAACCTTATAGTCTATCTATATAAAGCTATTAACTTTATCTTAGAGATTATAACTTATATAATAACTATAATACTATTTAGAGGACTATAAGAATATCTAGACCACACTATTACTTTTATTTACTACTTACTAGGTAAGAACTCTATAAGTCCTTATTAAGAGATTAACTTTTATATTTAATATACTATATCTATCTACCCTTATACTAAAGCTATCTATCTACCCTAATCTAAAGCTTATTATCTCCTATCTAAACCTTACTTATTTCTATCTTAATCTTATCTACTTTTATCTAAACTTTACCTACTTCTATCTAAATATTATCTATCTATCTTAACCTTATCTACTTTTATCTAAATACTATTACCTTCTATCTAAATCTTATCTATTTACCTTAACCTTATCTACTTTTATCTAAATACTACTCCTTTTATTTAAACCTTATTAAGTTTATCTTTAATTTAAACTAAACTCTCTTAAATTATCTCTATAGTTCTACTTATTAGTCTTCCACCTATTATCTATCCACTATAGGAGGTAAATAGCCTTAAATATATTATAATAGTAATAAGAATAGTAGTAAGGATAAGAAGGAGTAGAAAAAGGCTATAGAAGCCCCTATAAAGAAAACTAAAGATACTATTAAGAAGTTAACTACTAAGAAGACTAATATTAATAGTAAAATAAGACTAATATAATATAGTAGTAAGGGATTATATATAGTAGATAAGTATAGTTAGCCCTTATAATAGTAGGTAGATAACTTAATATATAAATAACTTACTTATATAAATAAGCTATAAGGTAATACTAGTTATATTATAGTAGAGACTATTTTAGTAGTTATAGAGACTATTTCTAATATTAATAATTTTAATAGGTTTAAAATCTAGGTATACTATTTAGAAAAGAAAATATATACTAGTAATTAAGTCTAATAAGTATATCCCTCTAGGACTATTAGAGAAATATATCTAAAGGAGACCTTACTAAATTCTTTAAGAGCTTACTTAAATAATATATTACTTTTATAATAAGTACTTAGGGATAAAAGGTAGAGAAATCTAAGGTTCTCTAATTATAGGAGTAGTAACTCTATAACCTTTAAGATAATAAAGTATTATAATATAAACTTTAGGATTTTATTAGTAAGGAGTATAAAAGTAATAATAGTAATAAAGAAGAGCCTATATAGTAGTATAACCTACTTAAAGGTACTAAGATAATATTTCCTAGCCTATAAATAAATAATTAAGATACTAGTATAATAAACCTACTATTAGACCTCCTTAAAAAGGTTATTAAGTACCTAAATAACCTTATTAAAGAGTATAGGTATTAAAGGTATATTAAGCTAAAGGGAAATATTACTAACTATATAGATTACCTATACTTAGGTATTAAAGATAAGTACTATAAGAAGCTCTATAAAATTAACCCTTTATATAAGAACCTAAATATAAATACTATACCTTAAAACTATATAATATTAATATATAATTTATATCTTAACCTTTAGGATTATAAATAGTTTAATAGGGATAACCTTTCTTCTAACCTAAAACTAGTCCTCCTTAAGTATAATAATATATTTTTCTCCCTAATTAATCTTAGATTTAATAAGGGTAAGGATAGTCCCTTTAATAGGATAGAAGACTTTAATTAGAAGTAATATTATTTCTATATTATACTATTCTTTTATAACTAGAATCACTTTACTATAATTATTAGTAATAAAGATTAGGGTATAGTATTATACTATAATATAATATTCTTCCTAGAGGAGCTATTTAAGAAGGTAAAAACTAGGTATACTAGGTTCCTAACTATAATAGGTAGGCTATAGGTTACTCTCTTATATAGAAAGAGGTTTAAATAGACTAACTCTAACTTATATAAGCTACTTATCCTAAAGGCTATCTATTATATCTTCTATAAGTATATAGGTAATATAGCTAGAGTTAGAGTAAACACCTTCTCTATTACTTACTCTATAACTAACCTTCTTAGTAAGGGGCTTATAAGTCTAGATAAGGAGAGCTATATTATAGTAATAAAACTATATAGGGTATAACTCTTATACCTTAAGAAGGAGCTTAATAGTAATAGTAAGAGGTATATTATATTATAAGAGCTCCTTACTAGTAGTAGCCTTTTTAATATAGCTTCTTATATAGTTAAGGACTTCTTAAATAAGAAATACTCTAAGAGCTTCTATATACTATAGAATAAGATTAACTAAAAGTATAGTAGGTATTTATACCTTATTATTAATATAGTTAAATTAACTATTAAATAAACTAAATTTATTACTAATATATTAAAACTAATAGTAGAAGAGATCTAATAGCTCCTCTAGACTAATAATCTAACTATAGATAATATACTTACTATAGTTAAGAAGTTCTAGGTAGCTAAAGGTACTAATACTTAGATTATAATTAATTCTAATAATAGTATTATAAGCTTATTTAATAATAATATAGTAGAAAAGTATTATTTTATCCTCCTATATTTTAACTATAAGCTATACTTTAGTATATATTAGGTTATTATTAAGCCTTATAGAAACTAGGAGGGGAAGATATACCCTTATACTAATAATAAATATATTTATATTATAGTCCTAAATATTTATCTTAAGATAGATAATAAGTTATTTCTTATAGTATTATTAGGTTATATTAAGAGATACTATACCTATATTAAACTATTTAAGATTAGGCTCTATAATAAGGAATATAATAGGGAGCTTAGTAAGATTAATAAGGATAAGTATATAAACTATATCTTTAAATATTTTAGAGGTTAGTTTATAGATATAATAGGTAGTAATACTAATCCTCTATAGTAGTATAGTCCTAACTATATAATAGGACTACCTATATACTTCCTACTATTATCTATAAACCTAAACTTAGATATAGTCCTACCCTTTATTATAACCTATAGTATATTATAGTACTACTTAGTTACTAATATTATAGTTATAACTTCCTTCTTAAATTTTACTAAGAGGGGTATAATATTCCCTATAGATCTTATAATTATTATAGAGCTATTAAGGGTTCTTAAGAATTAAGTAATATCCTAGCTAGAGTATAAAGCTAGAATAGACTAGCTTACTATAATACTTAATAATATAATTATTATCTAGAGGTATTATAGTTTTATAAAAGGTACTTATTTAGTCTACTATACCTATTAGGAAGGACTTTTAGGTAAAGAGTACTAGAATATACTTAAGGTACTTTATATAGGAGAGGCTATAGGTTTTATAAGGTAAAAACTTAATAAGACCCTAAAGAATTATAAGAAGCTCTTAAGGATATAGACTAGAGGTTTTAAGGTAGAAGTCTCTAATAATAATAAAGACTATATTAGAAAAGAATACTAGCTTATCTCTAAGTCCTATAAGCTCTTCTATAATAAATTTAAGGAACTCCTACTCCTTAATAGAATACTATATATATTTTATATAATAAACTATACTATATTATATTATTTTAGTTATAATTTTAATAACCTTTAGTTATAGATTAGATTAAGTCCCTTCTATAATTAATATAATAAGTAGGCTAACTCTTATAGGCTTAATAAGGAGGATATTAATTCCTACTAAGAGTAGCTACTCTATAATATATAGTATACTATTAGTAAGAGTACTTATACTACTATTAATAGGATTACCTTACTCTATTCTATCCTTTAATAGTTAGATAAGAACTTTATAAATAAGGTTAAGTACCTTATCCTAGACTAAGAAGGCCTCCCTATATTATTATAGGTATACTACCCACTCTATCTTATTATTACTATTAAGGGGCTATCTAATATAGCTATATTTATAGGCTTTATAAAGTATAAGGATAGGTACCCCCTAATTAAGGGCCTAGTCCTTTATATTAAGTAGTTCTATCTTATTAACTTATTTAATAAGTATATATAGAATATATCCCCTAATATAAGGTAGATAAATAAAATTATAAGTTTTTATAACCTATTATTTTAGCCTTAACTATTTATAATATTCTTATAGATCCCTTTTAAGGGACCCTTTTAGAAAATTAATAAGGTAATAGGTATAAAATAACTTAATTAGCCTAATATATAACTATTAAATATAGTTATATCTAGCCTATCCTACTATAATATTAAGATCTCTAATCTATTATATAATAAACTACTTAGTAGTAAAGATAAACTAGTTATATTTACCTATAATATATACCTTAATAATATTAAGTTTATAGTAGATATATTTTAAGAATATCTAAATAAAGAGTATAGTATCTAAATAGTTAAGTATTATAACTATAGGCTAAAGTTCCTTAATAAGGATATAAAGATAGTATATTATAATATAAACACCTACCTTAGAAAAGAGGGCAGGCTAGGTGAGGCTACTAGTACTACTAATTTCTACCTATACTACCTATATTATAACTATCCTAAAAAATATAGCCCTATTTTAAATAAGCTATTTAAAACCTAATAAGTCCTTTAAAGTCACCTTAAGGCCATCTACACCTCAGCTAAGGATAAGGAGCTTCTAACTATAGCCTATATATATAAGTACTTCTTTTATAAATTACTAAATAAACTTCAATAATATTTAAGTATAGATACTTATAAGATATATATAAAGGCTAATAGAGAGGATAGGAAAGAGTATACTAAGTTTTACTATCCTAAATATAATTAGATCCTATAGATATAGGGGTAATAGGATACCTACCAAGCTAATAATACCTATAAGATAATAAGCTAGTATTAGAGTTAAGAAGCTAAAATATTCTACTATATAATAGTTACTAAGACTAATATACCTAAGGAGAAGATAAAGTAGACTACTAAACATATAATAACATATAGGACTATAGAGATTAAGGTTATTAGATATAGTAACAACTAGAAAAATAAGAAATATAAATACCTACCTTATAAGTATAAATCTAATATAAAGGCTAAACTTACTAGATATAAGTAAGGTAACTTACACCTCCTTATAATTAACTTAGACTATATTATAGGGTCTAAGGACTAATCTTCTAAGGTATACTACTACCCTATATATAGTTTTAGGATAGACTCCTAAAGTAAGTAGGATAGGTATATTAGGGGTAAAACCCATAAAGCTAAAATTACTAAACTTAGTACTACTACTAATAATAGTACTAATATAAAGTTACTAGCCTTTATTAATATTAAGACTTAGATATTATTAAAATCTATAAGGGATAGGATCTTAATAAGGAAGATACCCTCTTAATCTAAAGAGGAGGGGTATATTATATATATTATATTTAATAAGTATAAGTCTAACTAAGACTATTATAGAGCTAACTATAACTATAAGAAAATAAGAAGGATACTAGTAGAGATTAACTTAGATCTAAGGTAGATATACCTCTAAATCTAATAGGTATTATAAGTAAAGAGGGTCTTAATAGGTACTAATATTAAGCCTATAATATCTAAATATAAGAGGAGGAAGTTATTAGATAGGGAAAAAATTCTTATAACTATTAGAGATAGTATTAATATTAGTAAGGTCTAGAATAATAGTAATAAGGACTATATAGATAAGGGTGATAGTAATAAGGATTATAAGGAATAGGATAATAGTAAGGCCTTCCCTATTAGGATAAGAAAGATCTGTATATAGTAGAAGCTCCTTCTAAAATGGGAAAATATTAGCTCTTAAAGCTATGTTTTGATGATTATGGAATAACCTTCTCCCTAATATAGGATAATGAGGTACTATTTTGGGCAGAACCTCCTTCAAAAACGGGAAAACATTGGCTCCCGAAGCTGGACTGGGGCTGGCCGGCCTATCTGCTGAAGATGGCCAGTAAGCGGAACCAGCTCGACCTCGACGATCTGCCTCGGCCAGACCACTACACCCGGGCTGCTGAGTTGTCCGCCGACTGGAAGAAGCGCGCCTCGAAACGGCAACTATGGCTGGCTATCATTCTTGCCCACAAGATGGCCCTCGCCAAGCAGTGGTTTCTGACCCTGATCACATCCTTCCTCAACTTCGGGCCTCAGTGGGTGATTCTGCAGCTGCTTCGAATTCTGGAGAACAGGGGAAGCCAGGAGAACTTCTCACTGAGTGTCTACATGTGGGTGTTGTGGCTTGGGATCGTGATTGTCGCGCAGGCTTGGATCGAAAGCCATGTATTCTGGCTATCATTTGCGGAATTGGCTATTCCTGTCCGGGGCCAGGTGAGCGCCTTGATATTTGAAAAGAGCATGCGCAAGAAGGACGTCAAAGGAAGTGGGAGATCCAGCAACAAGAAGGCCACTGAGACCGCCGAGGGCCCCGAGGGCCCCGAGCCAGTCATTGCAGGGACAGTCTCCGAATCGACAGCGACCGACCGGCCAGAAGTCCCCGAAGTCGTTGAAGATGAGGCTGAGGCACTCAAAAAGAGCAAGCAGGCCGTGGTTAACCTGATCGGGGTCGACGCCAAGCGCGTGTCTGACTTCATGTCCTTCCAAAACCTGTTCCCGGGTAGCCTGTTCAAGCTCCTCGTCTCGCTGGCCTTCCTCGTCTCATTGCTTGGATGGAAGGCACTCCTCGCCGGATTCTCCACTATGGTTGCCATCATGCCCGTGAATATATACTTCTCCAAGCGTTACGCCGCCGCTCAAGACCAACTGATGAAGGTGCGCGACGAGAAGCTTGGCATCGTCAACGAAGCTCTTCAAGGCATACGACAAATCAAATTCTCTGCCCTCGAGCCAGAGTGGGAGAGGAAAATTTCTGCTATTCGGGAGAAGGAACTCAAATCCGTCTGGGACGTTTTTGCAAATGACACTGCCTTACTTGGCTGTTGGGTCACCAGTCCGATTGCTTTGGCAGCTGCCTCTTTGGCCGTCTACGCCGCATTGTACGGCACGTTGCTGCCCTCCGTGGCATTCGTCAGCCTAGGGGTGTTTCGGGCTCTCGAGGTTACACTTTCTATCATCCCAGAGCTCACAACCGACGTTCTGGATGCATGGACTTCTGTGAAGCGGATTGAGGAGTATCTGAACTCCCCCGAGATCGCAAAGAACACCAAGGAATCTGAGGAGGTCATTTTCGATGGCGCTTCCATCGCTTGGCCGGCGGATGAAAAGTTGGACGACGACGAGAGGTTTGTACTTCGCGATGTTACCGTGACATTTCCGAAAGGTGAACTCAGTGTCATCTCTGGCAAGACCGGGACCGGTAAATCTTTGATGCTGGCAGGAATCCTTGGAGAGGTCGATGTCTTATCCGGGAGTGTCTCGCTGCCCAAACCACCAGCTCTCGAGGACCGAAAGGACAGCAAGGCCACCAGGGCGAATTGGATCATACCTGAGG
Organism: Diaporthe ampelina; assembly: GCA_023522825.1. Classification (NCBI taxonomy): domain Eukaryota; kingdom Fungi; phylum Ascomycota; class Sordariomycetes; order Diaporthales; family Diaporthaceae; genus Diaporthe; species Diaporthe ampelina. Next base: position 53,768 of record JAMFTM010000169.1, read on the forward strand.
CGATTGCCTACGTTGCGCAAATCCCGTGGATCGAAAATGCTAGCATCCGAGATAACATTGAATTCGGGTTGCCGCATGATGAAGAGAGGTACCAGAAGACTATCCAGGTATGCGCTCTCAAAAAGGACCTGGAAATGCTTTCGGATGGTGAGCGAACGGAAATTGGTGCGAACGGTATCAACCTCAGCGGTGGACAAAAGTGGCGGGTGACACTCGCGAGGGCCATCTACTCGAGAGCAGGCATCCTTGTTTTCGACGATATCTTCTCGGCCGTCGATGCTCATGTTGGACGCCATATCTTTGAGGAATGTCTCACGGGAGAACTGGCAGCCGGCCGGACCAGGATACTAGTTACGCACCACGTCGCGCTCTGTCAGGATAAGACCAAGTATCTCGTTGAGCTGGGTGACGGTAAAGTCTTACACGCTGGCCTCTTGTCAGAGCTCGAAAGCGATGGTACGCTCGACCTCATCAAGAGCCACGAGCAGACCGACGCGGAGATCCGTGAGGATGAGAACGCTACAGCAGTCAACTCGCACGAGCCATCTGATGAGGAGTCAGAAGAAGACGAGGCTGACGGGAACACTTTGAAGAAGATCCTCTCCAAGCAAGACAATGACCCTCGCAAGTTCGTCGAGGACGAAAAGCTTGAGCAGGGCGCCATCAAGACACACGTCTACAGTGTATATTTGAAGGATTCGGGCGGTTTCTGGTTCTGGGGAATTTGTGTGTCTATATTCCTCCTGAACCAAACCCTTGCGTTAGGGCGGAGTTGGTGGCTACGGATTTGGACTGGTAGTCACGAGCAAGAGTCGGCCAACACATTCCATGTGAACGCCTCCAAGGACCACGGGTATGCATATGCCGTCTCCCTACAGCAGGCTGTCGATGTGCACCCCCACGCCCACATCCCACCTTCAACGCAGGCTGCTCCTGGACACCATGATCTCAACTTCTATCTCGGCATTTACGTTGCGCTAGCGATATCAACTGCCTGTGTCGCCACTTTCAAGTTTTACTACACTTATACAGGATCCATCAGGGCATCACGCGAGCTCTTCGCCAAGCTCAACTTTGTTGTCCTTCGAGCGCCGCTCCGCTGGCTTGATACCGTACCAGTCGGCCGTATCCTCAACCGTTTCACAGCCGACTTCCATATCATCGACTCCCAGCTCGCCAATTCCATCTCCTTCGGTGGCAGCTCACTGCTTCAATTAATTGGGGTTATTGTGGCCTCACTTTTTGTGTCGCCCTACCTCGTCCTGTTTGCATTTGTGCTCTTGCTCGCTTGCCTGCGCTTTGCGTTGCTGTACCTCGACGGGGCGAGGCCTGCCAAAAGGCTTGAGAGCAATGCGAAATCTCCCGTGTTCGAGCAGTTTGGTTCAGCCCTCACCGGTGTGGCTACCATCCGGGGCTTCGACAAAGCCCAGAATTACGTCGAGAGGATGTTCAAGAAGATCGATGACTATGATACCGCGACTTGGCACCTGTGGCTGTTCAACAGGTGGATGGGATGGCGCATGGCCCTTGTCGGCTCAATGTTCGCAGTGATTGTCTCGCTTCTAATATTGTTGACGCCCGGAATTGATGCTGCTCTAGCTGGGTTTGCGCTGGCCTTTGCGCTGGAGTTCGCCAACTGCGTTGTTTGGACCATTCGCTTATATGCGAACCTGGAACTGAACATGAACGCTGCCGAGAGGATCGTCGAGTACACTGAACTTCCAACCGAGACTCTCGAAGGGTCAAGCCCACCAGCTGCGTGGCCAACCGGAGGCAGCATTGACGTTGACGATCTTGTCGTTGCCTACGCGCCGGACCTTCCGCCTGTGCTCAAGGGTCTCAGTTTCAGCGTCAAGACCAACGAGCGGATTGGAGTTGTCGGACGAACGGGTGCAGGGAAGAGTTCTCTGACTTTGGCTCTTTTCCGGTTCTTAGAGGCGAGGTCAGGAACCATTCATATTGATGGCCTGGACATCTCGAAGATCAAGCTTCATGATCTGCGGTCGCGGCTCGCCATCATCCCTCAGGTGAGTGGCACACATTTTGGGGTTTTACTCTCCGCAACACGCTTCAGTGCTAACCTTGATGTCCCAGGACCCTGTTCTCTTCTCAGGCACGGTTCGCTCCAACCTCGACCCTTTTAAGCAACACGCCGACGCTGAGCTCCGTGACTCTCTTGAGCGGGTGCACCTCATCAGCGGCACAGGAGGAACCGCCACGCCTGTTCCGTCCTCGTCGACCGACACTGCCAGCGGCAACTCCAACGTCTTCAATGACCTCACGTCGCCCATCTCCGAAGGTGGCCTGAACCTCTCGCAGGGCCAGCGTCAGCTGCTCTGTTTGGCGCGCGCCATCGTCGCCCGCCCGAAGGTGATGATACTTGATGAGGCCACCAGTGCCGTCGATATGGCGACCGATGCCCTCATCCAGCGGTCAATCCGTGAGGAGTTCACGGACGCCACGCTTGTAGTCATCGCGCACAGATTGTCTACAATCGCCGACTTTGACAGGATTCTCGTGCTTGGCGACGGCCGGGTGGCCGAGTACGGCACACCCCGGGAGCTGTGGGAGCGTGACGGCGGGCGAGGTGTGTTTAGGGGAATGTGCGAGGAAAGTGGGGAGAAGGATCGGTTGAGACGGATTGTCTTTGGGCAATAGACTTTCTTTTTTAAACCTCCGTCCCCTCGAGGGGGCGGTGGGTTAGTCCACTATAAATGGACGGGAGTGCGGGGAGGTTTCCCCGTTGGCCCTGCGTGAAACGCTGCGTGTATTCATCGAGGCCCAAACGCATGGCATCTCATTCGGATATCGAAACGTTTTCTGACAAGAATGACTAGTCTGATAAAGGGCAAAGGCCTAATCCTTCTTCAAACACAGGCACTCTTCATGAAAAGAGATGGTGGGGTTTAGGGACATGGAAATGAACTCCAAAGACAGAACTACCCACTGCCTCAGAAGCAAGCTACAGAGTATATCGGCTGGAACCACCATAACAAAGATGCTGCTCGGGGTCCAAAAGAAGATCAAACCAAACTTTTTCAGTCGGCCAGTCTGTTTCAGGTCGAAAGCTACCATCAAACCCGCGAAAGTACCGATGTCTTTAGAATCAGATCACGCCAGTTGATGTTCCTGGCTTGCAGAAATGAAATCACAATGAATGTCCATGTGCTTCAGTTTTTAACACCTTTCCTTCTGCGTACGCAGCGGGGATGAGCCCTGAAGACAGAATGACGCGACGCAATTGCCAGGCTGGAATACTGACAATGATCCATCAAGATATCTGCCTCTCCGAGTAAATCCGTGCCATCAGTTAATATGTCATGATAGTTTCAATTAGTGGGCAACCCTCGGGCTCGGAAAACCTCACAGATATAAGTATATATACATTGCCTTGCCCTTCTAGGGAATTTACTGTTGTTCCGGCTTAACAGGGGAACTCAAGGAATACAAATAGTCCATGCAATTACATGTTGACACTTGAATTAATGTCGTCTTCTTGTACTAACACAGTAACAGTGTTCCCGTGTTTTCCAGTATGCCACCTCGTTAAGTGACAGTACCGTGCTGATAACAATCAATTTCACCCAGTATTGAAGAGGACAACAAGCATTGTACAAAGTTGTCTTCAAACATCGCCACCACCGTTCTTTCTCATAGCTTTAACGACACTCAAGATCAGCCATGATCATGATCCGTGACATCCTTCGATATTTTCAGTGTGGTATTCTGATTTGCGCACGATCTCCATTGCAGTCTCATTCCAACAACCCATATCGATCTCCCACATATTCATGCCATGACCTGTAAGAATTCCCACAGACTTCTCCCTTAATTCGGGTTGATCGCTGGATGATACTGCTGCTGCTGACCAATAGGTTGGCCATGGGCCTCGTGGCTGCCAATTTGGGGGGCTGCAACCTGTCCTACTGCGGGCTGCTGGTAGATCGCGCCCTGCTGCTGCTGAGGGTGGTAAGGGGTAGGCTGAACAACGGGAGCTGGGGTGTGGGCTGGCGGCGGCTGGTAAATCTGCTGGCCCTGCACCGGACTTGGTGTGGCAACAGCCGTCGGGTTTGAGCTGGCATACTGCAGGTGAGGGGAGACGTTGTGTGATGGCTGCGGCTTCTCGCCGTGGGCAGGACCGGCTGTTGGGAAACCAGACTCCTCGCCGAACTGGGGAGAGATCGGCCTGTTACGAAGACCGGCTGAGCGATGTCTGTGCATCATGACCGAGTGCATGGACAGGGAAACGATGAAGAGGATGCTTGCCTCAGATATGAGCCTGTGGGTTCTCGAGAAGGATGACTTGTAGGAAGGGGGGAGGGCAGCACTCACAACTCGATTCCGCCTACCCCAGCCGCGGCAGCAAGACACCCCGCTACCATCATGTCGATTCCACTGAGCTCATACGTTGTGCAAGAAGTGCCATAATAATCATAAACGCATGCAGTGTTTCCTCCAGCAATGAAACCTGCTACCTGGGAAGCCAGGAGGGCGAAGGAGGCAATCCAGAAGATCATGGCGAAAATGTCCAAGGCCAAGATTGCCCAGTAATTATCTACAGTATTCGGACAGAGAGATTAGTACTTGGCACAAGGGTAGGAATAAACGTGGTGGCAGAGAACCTGAGATGTCAAAGTATCAACTTACAAACAACAGCTGGGCCAAACTTTGCAACAATAGAGTAGACTGTGATTATGAGAGTGGCAACCGCCTGGCTCACGACAAGGTCAGCTCCGTATAGCGTTGTTGGTCGAAGTAGCGGTAGAACCCACAGTAAACAAACTCAAGGCAATGCCGGCAGCGCTGTAATAGATGAGAGAATAGGCGCAAAGGCCCAGGACGACTACGGCCAGGAGGAGCTGGACGAAGCGCAAGGCGATGAAACCTTTAGGGTAGTTGGGTACGTGCTGGCGACCCGCAGGGCGGTGAGGGGAGTATTTACTGTTGTTCATCGTAATCGATGGATGGAGGCAACGAGGAGGCGGAACGAACCGACAAGACTGAGGATGCCTGTGTCTCAAATATGTTCTTGAGTGAACTCGGGCGATAAGCGGTAGCCCACAAGCAGGTAGACTGTTGTTACAGGTCCGACTGTTCCATGCAAGAATTCCCGAGGTAGAGAAGAGCAGAAATAGGTGCCGGTTCTATGCTCGAGGTGCCATGGGGAACACATCCCTTTGTATATGTTTTCCTCGCCTGGGGCTTTTCCACCCTCTACAACATCGTGTCATGGGACCCTGCGCCATTTTCCCATGCGCCTGTGAGCCTCAGCTTGAATCATTGGATGGCCTAGACCATATTCAGAAGAGAGGCTTGTATTGGGATACCACAGGCCCTTTCTGCAATTTGCGCGGTGGCTCAACCATTGGTGAGAGACCCGTGTGGTCGAGCTGAGACATCGCCGCTGGCGCCACAGCCTACCAGACAACTTGAACAGCAAGGCAGCGTCCGTCCTGCCAGGTCGGCCCTGAAAAGAGCCTGTTATATCACGCCCTTAGGGCTGGCACCGTATTGATCGCCTCGAGGCTGAATGATGTCTCGCGCTGATTCGCCCGGACAGCGAAGCCCGCACGGCAGGGGGGAAGCGGCTGAAAGTAAGCTCCGTTGGACGGCGTGCCAAAGGCCTGGTTCGTATGCATCTTCTTCAAGACACAAAATTCAGGGATCCTCAGCACGGTCCACGACAGGATTCATGCCGCGTTGAATGGTCTGAATCGCCTCTTTTCTATTGGGAGCTGGAAAGTCCGTGCCGTCCCTCGCCCGCTCTGGAAATGCGGCCTCCCTGCGTACACCTCTAGGTGATTTTTGAGAAATAACGAGCAGGAGTGCATCTTGAGAAGTTACGAGAGAAGAGATCGATTGGTACGACGCGCTTGTTTGGTTTACCAAGCTTCAGACCTTTTTCCTGCACCTTGTGCGACTCGATCATGAGGCATGCCCTTCAGCCGCCACCTGGTCTGCGCCTTTAGCGACTGACTTGACAGGAAAAGCCACAGACACTTGCACTGGAATTAGAATGGAAGTCGTCACACCTCGATTTGAACTTGCCCCTTTTTTGCCCGGACGCCACGGCTCGTTACCGACATAGCGCAAGTTACTCGGTACCTATGGCTGACTATTGGACGCTATAATAAATATTTAGGAAGGACCATTGTTTAAGAAAGCCATCCCGTCGGCCTCCTCGACTTTTTACGCCCGGCCTTCAAGGTATTCCTATCGCGTAGAGGGCTTGTTCAGAAAAGATGACAGGAGACAGAAAAGCCTAGGTCAGCAACAGTGCTCAAACATGTGGAGGCATCTACAAATACACCAATCAGCAACTTCAGCAATATCGGTCTTTATCTCGGCATTTTCTCCTTCCTCCTTCCTTTACATATATATACATACATACATATAGACACGGAGATTCGCACCTGAAACAGCAGAGGATGCATCCAAACTAAGTAATCACAGCTTATAAAAGCTAGAGAAGCCCCCGGACAACTCGGAAATCAAAGGACTAAGGTTAACACTAAACCAGTCATCTCGTGGGATGTTAGCTGTGGGGCTCGGGTGTATCCTCTGTTTTTGCGGATGCGAATCTCTGATCTCTTTTTTTCTTGTGCCGGCAACTCATATACTTCTCAACAGAGAAGAAGCACGTGAGTTTGTATCATGTCCGCTTGAGGATGAGAGGCTGAGCCGGTACCATGTCTCAAGCCATCTCTCTGGCTAGCGCTGAGATGGGGCGGAGTTGGAGCGAATGCCAACGCCTGATGCTGATCTAAGTACGCCTCCCTCGGCAAATTTTTGTTTTCGCTTCAAGAGCTGGGCCCCATGTCCCATGCAGCTTTTCCTTCAATGCGAGATTGGATTGGGGGTCTCTATCATCTTATAGTATCTAATCACCTACCTGATTGATGTTCTTAGCCGTGCTGGTCTTGCCAACTCCCGAGAGCTGCCCGTGACGTCAGAGCACCCACCAGCCGTCCACTGATCAGACATCACGGGCATCTTGCCTAGAGACACGAGGTAAAAGCTTCTTAATATTGCCTGCGGAAGACAACTACGATCAATCAGCTGCATTTCCTCTTCGTCTTGCATCCGCCCTCCTCTTTGACCGATCATCATCCGGATCTGCCTTTAGTAGAAAAAGAAAATACGTATTTACATGCTCATCTATAAAAACATCTCCCCCGTTTTCCCGTAGTGGCATATATATGTACAGTGATCAAGTGTCAGGTAGTACAATGTTCCGTGAGCTCATAGGAACCGTTCCTCGAGAACAAAGCGTCCTGAAGGTGCCAGAGCGTGATCTGGCAGAGAGAACGCCGCAGCCGTGCCACATCATAATGAAAACAGTAAAGTTATTTATTAACTGAAAGCCTCACACTCCGGTGTGGCCAGGCCACGAGCCGAGATACTCATGGTGGTGGAAGGCTCAGTTGAAAGCAGGAGCGAGGAAATGGAGAGCCGGGTATCAAAGCGCACAAAACATGCTGACGTTGAGCTCCATGGCTCAAGTGACGAAGATGGGCGACATGGGCCCAGTAGCCATCGCAGCTAACGCTGTTTCACTAAACATCGCAGTTCCAATACTAAGAGAAGTCTTCGTCTGCCGAACCCAACTGGCCGATACGTTGGACAAGCTCCTTGGTCTCGCGGGCGATCTCAAACGCGATGGGCGGCAGCGTCTGTGTCCACATGCGCCACTCGCGGTCGCGCTCGTCCTTGCCATCAGCAGCCAGGTCCTGGCCGCGCTCGCCAGCCTCCATCAGACGCTGCTGGGAGTCGGCGAGACGTCCGATCATGTCGCCGTTGCCAGATGCCTCAGTCTCGGAGATGACCTTGCCCACTGTCTCAACAATGGAGCGGATCAAGGGTTCAATTCGGCTAATGTCAGCGGCGCCTCGAATCAAGCCGACGAGGCTTTGAATGGTCTGCACCAAGATGGCAGTCTGATCATCAAGATATACCTATTTCAACCTTGTCAGCGAGGCGGGTCCTGCTAAAATGGTCGGCGGGGATGGGATGGTGGGCTCACCTTCAGATCTTCCGTCCTGGAGTCAACCCGGCGCATTCCATACCCGTTCGACGCGGGCGGAAACCCATTCCCGTTCGACTGGTTGTACGTTTCGACCGATTCGCGCGGAGAGTTCACTGGGCTGTACGCAGATGAGTCCATGCTGGATCTCCTCCCGAGGCCCTGGAAAGGAGGTGGAGGGGGCAGGTCTTGTGGGTAGGGATCTTGCTGGTAGGCGCTCTGGATGGATTGTGACTTGGCCGTTCGCGGCGAGAAGACGCCAACAGAGCCCACCGGGGTCGCTGTGCCATCATCCTCCTCCTCGAGCTCTCCGTCGGGAGTAATCCGGATCTTGACAGCGCGCAGTAGGTCGACGATCGCGCCAACAAGGTTTGAAGCCGCGGCGTCAAGTACGGATATTGGTGACATGCCAGCTGACGTTGCGAAAGTCTTGGCAGCAGTAATCAAGTTGTTCGCCATTGAAGATACGCGGCTCTTGAGCTGCTTCCGCTGTTGTTGCGATTGGTCGTTGTTTGACGGCGAGGCGTCGATATCCTTAGTAATGCGCCGAACGCTCATAACAACGGATTTCATGGAATCAATGACCTTGTCCGGCTCTTCCACACGGGCACGCCTAAGCAACTCGTCAATGGCAACCTGGAACTTGGTGACGTGGACGTCCTTAACAAGTCCAGAGTCATCGGTAAAGCCCTTTTCACGGATGTATCGGCCAGCGTCTTGGTCGACAGACATGCTCATGGACGAAGATCGCATGCTGCGCAACTGAGTCCTCGCCCTGGCGTAACGGTTGCGCCAGTCCTTGACCTCCAGCTCCAGGGTCTCGATCGTCTTCTCGAGTTCACCTTGCTTGGCCCAAGAAGAGCCGCTCTGCGCAGACAGCATCTTCATCTCCCGCAGGAACTCCTGGGCTTCCCGTCTGACTTGCATGGTCGTTTGTCGCTGCTCCTCAAGCGCTGCTCGCAATTCTTCATTCTCTCGCACCAGCTCGGGATCGTTCCGACCAGAACCCATCTCTGAGACGGACGATCGAGCCTCCTCGATTTCGTCGCGAAGTTGTCGGGTCTCGTTGGAATGCTCTTCCCTGAGACGATCGATCTGCTCCTTTAGGGAGTCGTTCAGGTTCTGGGCGTCTGCGAGCTGGCTCTCCAATCCTAAACGCATGTTCGACAGCTCCGTTTTCTCAGCATTAGCCGCAGTGGATCTCGACCGCTCGCCATCAAGTATCTCGTTCATCTCGTCATCTTTCTTTCTCAACTGGTCTTCCATGTTATCCAGCTTTTCACGTAGTTCTCGTAATTGTATCTCGTAGTCGTCCATGATTCGTTTGTCATTCTGTCGCTTCTGGTCAGATTCACTCATGAGAGCTGGCGCACGACTTTTGCTTACTTCTGACGGAACATCGCTCTGGTCTCTTCCACCGAGTGCGTAAGCGTCCTGTGCTTGATCGTCTTCGGGTCCTTCATCGTCCTCCTCGAGCATGGTGCTCTTGTTCGGTATTATCGTATTGCTCTGAAATTGTTTCGGGGTCGGGCGATCGTAGCCATTAGGTGGCATGCCGGGGGAAGGGGGAATGTCGTATCCATCGACGATGGATCCAGCTCCGCGTATGGAACTAGCATTGCTGGGCTGTCTTCTCCCCATGCCGCGTGGGGGATACCCGCCCATCGGAGTCCCAGCTCTACTAGGAGCTCTCGTCGAAACTGGACTCGACAATCGCGGGATATCGCCAGCCACAAAGCGCGGGTATCTTCGCTCCAGTTCGCAGAAGACATCTGTGGCGAGATCGCGGAAGCGGGGAGGGCCGAGGGAGGAGAGCTTCTGCCGGGCCTGGTTTCGCTTTGGGTGGAAGGTGTCCTCCGGGATCAGATAGGGTGGTGGGCCGACATTGGGCGGTGCATTTGGAGGCCGTCGGCTGAAGGCCTGCCGTCGCAGCAACTCATCGAACACATCAGTACTGAGTTCGAGAAATTGGACGCCGGTAAGCCGCTGCAGCTTGTCGCGAGCCTTATTCGCAGGAGGATTTGGCTTGCCGTCGCGCGACGTCTGCGACAGATAGCGCTTCAATGCCACATAGTGTTCCCCTAATACTGCCTCCACATTTACCTCCCGCCCGCTGCGGCCGCTTTCGCTTCTCGCGTAAAGATCAGTTGCTGTGCTCGACCGACCGACAGAAGGTGGCGGCGAGGGCCCGCCGGCACTCCTTGGACCTGGTGGGAAACCACCGTTCATTGGGCCGTTTGGTCCTCCTCCTCCGGAATATGGTGGTGATGCTAGTTGGCCCTGCTCTAGGAGTGGATTGGGACCTCGAGGTGCATTTGGGTAAGGACCATCGTTGTTCATTTCTGTACCAGTCGGCCAGATTGTACCTGCTGTAGACACCGGGGATAATGGGGGGTTGGCGCGAGCAGCAAGCATAGTTCGTCAGGTGGCTCGGTCGGATGAGGCTGGTCTCGAGGTCTCAGGCCGGCCGAAGTGGGTGTGCCGGGTGGTTCAGTCCCCTGCGGCCAAAGTGATTGCAAACACTACGAGGTTGACGGTGTTTTGGGAAGTGGAGGAAGGCCACTTGCGCTGCACGTTCGCAGACGGCGATGGTCGCCGTTGCCGTCAGCTGTGGTGTATAGTGCGGTGTAGGAATGCAGAATGCGGTACGAAGCCGCGCTCCGATTCACCCCGTTGCCCGCGTCGCAAAAGTGGGCAGGCAGCTGGGGCTGGGTGACTGTTTAACCAGGAATCCGAAACGTCAACTCGGCCGGGCAAGGATGCAAAGCCCCAATTAGGGAGAGCGTCTCGGAGCGGGAGGGATGGGGGTGGTGGCTGCAGCCCAAGGCGTGGCCGGGCGGTAAGACAGTTGGCCGTCGTCTGTGCCCGCTCGGGGTTAAAAGGCGATCACGGGGGATTTTAAGTTGGCCGTCCTAGCAGCCTCGTTCGTCTTGGCCTGATTGTGCGATACTGGATGAGGTGTGGGGGGGACTTTATCGACACAAAAGTCAAAAAAGAGCCGCCGTTTCGCCGCTGTGACAAAGGTCGGCAATGCAACACGGGGATGGATGTGCGGGCGTAAAGGTTAAATAGGGCTGAAGCGAGGCCAGATGTTGACTGAGTCGAGGTTGAGCGACCAAAACAACACCCGCTCCTGGCGTGCCAACTTTTGGATGCTTGGCCGTAGGTTTCCCCGTGGGAGAGACCACACTGACACGACAAGTCCAGGTGCACTCTGGTGTGGGCGGAGTTCCCCTGGCCGTCGGGGCGCACAATGAATATCGGATGATTTGACTGCGCTCGAATCCTCGCGGGCGGCGGGTCGCTGGCTTCGGAGCTCGTGAAAGATGCAGACGGCAGCGGCGGCGACGCAGTTGCTACCAGAAGCGAATCGGTTGCAGTGTGGGGCCCAGGTCGTTGCGAAGGCAAGTTCGTAGGCAAGATGTCGGGGTGCTTTAGGGGGCTTATCGAAAGTCGGTATGGATTCGAATTATTATGACTAGGCGGGCAAGTGGGAGTAGGCTTTGCACTGTCATATGCATCTGCTTGACTCGATCTTGGTCGAATCGGACTGGCGGCAGGCGACGGCGATTGGCGACTGGCGAAGTCGCGTCTAGGAGGAGTCGACGTCGAGCTCGAGCTCGAAAAGAGACGAAGCAGGCGCGGCGGCTCGTGTGCGTGGGCGAGGGCGAGGGCGTGGCTTGTCTCGGGAGCTCGTGCTAAGGGACGAGCAGAGCACAAGCGCGGCACCGAGTACAGCAAAGGAGAAGTGGCCGGGGTTGGGTTTAAGCGAGTGAGCGGTCGAGTGATATTCCACACGCATCAGCTACTACCTATGCGTACAAGGCCTGAACAAAGAAGGGGGGCAAAAGGAGCGTCGAGAAGAGTCTGAAGAAAGCAGAAAGGGAAAAGAAAAAAAAGGCATCCCCCAGGCCCGGACCGAATTACTTGAGGATCGACAAGGACTAGGACGGACTTGCAGAAGTTTCCGCAATAAGAAAAACAACCACAGATGCAGCCAGACGGAGATGGGGAGTTGGTTGCTTGATGAGTGCTTCTAGATGACAGGCCAGGGCTTCTCTGTGTGGCCTGTGTCCCTCCTCCCTCTTTGGCCATGATGGCTGCTTGCAACCCCCCTGGCTAGACCCGATTGTGCCTGGCAACGTCGGATTTCATTTGATTAGCAGCGAATCCTAGGCCGCAATCTGAATGTACACCACTACTACCCAGGGACCCAGGCATGTGCCGCTGCTAGAATGAACGTCATGGGGGTAATTCCATGGCATCGATCGCTGCGCCTGCGGCCAGCCTGCCAGCCTGCAAGCCCGCCAGTGCCCGCCAGTGCCCGCCAGTTCAAGCAATTTCTCCCCAGGGACGGCTGCTTGGCAGTGCCCAGACATGCTTGCAACGTGGAATAAAGGAGGCCCTGCCAGAAGTTGGCGGCGGCGGCCTGGACGCATGGAAGCGACGGTGGGAAGGAGGCCTTTCCCGGCGCCTTCCCCAGCGACAGGGGCCCCACCCACCAATCACGAGCCGTCTGCTGGACGTCCCCAATCTCCAGCGTGCCATGCACCCCCCTGATCCACCCCCTGACCCACTACTACATTGAACCTGGGACTGACAAAAGGCGTGGGGCACCATCAGGCCGTCGACGCGCCGTGCGACCGCCTGCCTGGGTACATACCACAATACAGACACACACTACTACCCAGTCCAGAATCGCCCTTTGACACCGATGACGGCTTGAGCCAGGTACTTGTTGAGCACCGATCCGGCCAGCCGATGTGGTTGTTAGTCGGGCACGGGCACGGGACTTTCCAGTGAAAGAGGCCGTCACTGGCCTCAGCTGAGGACAATGCACCCGAGGGCGGACTCGGCGCCACGAGCTCAGTGGGCGGTGAGATTAAAATGCCCGGCCTGCATTGCTACGCCTGCGTCCGCCTCTGCGTCCGCCTCTGCGTGCCCGTGTCCGCAATACCGTGTGAATATAGTATGCAAGTGGCTTCTGGATCTGTGCCTGCCGATCCATCGGTCTCGACCGTGAGGAAGGACAGGGGCCAAGGAGATGAATTCACTGCTCGACTGGGAGCCGGCAGCCCAGTGGTGATGCTTGTATTGGTCTCCGTATGCTGCCCACGGAGCCAGCACTGGACCACAGACATGCGCACACAGCTTCTTCTCGCAGGGCATTCGTTTGTAGTCGAGCATGCAGCTGGCATGGCGGGAGCAGGCGGCTCATTGCCTGGGTGCGCGGCACAGACATGGTGTACCACAGTAGAACCACCTGGGCAGTGACAAGGTTTCTGGGCCTCGGAACTTGGACTTTGGGCTCGACGTCCGCAAATCCCATTTATCCACTCTGCTAATTTGTACCCCAGGAAATTCAACAGCTGCGCCCACAACCGTGCCTGTTGAACCCGCAACGCCAATGCAGCCTCGACGTCCTGAATCAAGCTCACGGGTTTGATCAACATTTTGGTTTCCTCTGCCATCGCGACGGCCGTCAACTGAGATCGGCTGTGTCCCGGAGCTGACCTTCGGACCGGGCCTCCGTGGGCCTTGTGGACCACTGGACCTTGGAAAAGCGGCATTTGCTGCCATTGCTGCGTAGGAGGACATGGTCCGCGAGGCATCGTGTCGTATCAACCAAGAGGCAGATTGCAATCTCGGGCGTCGTGAGGCTGTGCAGCCTTCTCTCTGTCTCCCTGCCGCCCCGTTCGTTGACCCCTGCCGACTCAGCCCTCAAGCTCAATTTCAGGGCCCGGTGGTCGTTGAACTTCGCGACGGCGATTGGCCCCAAGGTTCGGGGGCCTGAGAAGTGCATGTCGCTTTGCTAAACTTCATCCCAACTTTTCCCATTCTTGTCCCCCTTCACACCCCGGCCTGCGGCATGAGAAAACGTGGTCCCTTCGGCAGCTGACAGAAGCTTCGATAATTCGAGTCAGGCCGCAGCGTCGTAGAATGCCCAGTCAACATACGTACCACAGTACCGCTCAGACGGTAACACCCTCGTTCTCTCCACCAACTCTGCCCAAGTTCCCCTTGTCACGAACACGACGGGACGATTCCGGACTTTGAGCTTCCGAGAGTAAATAATAGATTGGGTATCATCAATTGCTTCGATCAGTCACCGATGGCAGGCAACCGCCATGTCCAAGAAGCCTTGTGCATCTCTCCGCCAACACTCCCCCCCCCGGCGGGGGGCGCAACGGAACGCCTGGGCCTCTTTGTCCCTTGCCGACCTCCATGAAACGCAATGCAACTACAGGTCAGCTCCTCTTGAGCTTGACCGGAGCTACTCCCAAGGAGAAACATATATCCAGCCCTGCTGGCCCTGGAGTGATTGGCCACAATTACACTTCGGTTTTGCGGTAGCATCCGCCATTGATCAAACGGATTGCAAACATTCCTCAAAACCAAGATAGCGTCCACGTAGCAGGAAGATTAGGCCAACGCTCCTGCCACTCTGCCAGGACGTCGGGGACCCGCTCGTCGAATCCCGACCGTGCCGCCGCACTTGCCCCGTCAAAAGCCGCCGCGCCGACAGCCTTGCGCTCCTCCTGCGCGGCCCTGTTCAACGAGTTGGCCAGGTCGACCATGCCTCGGCCCCCGACTGATGCCTCCTCGTGATTGTCCTTGATGTCAATATTGATGACATGGACCGGCCGATTGAGCGGTGAGCCCCTGGCAAGTAGGTCGTCGACCACGTTATCCCAGCACCTCTCCTCGCAGGTGATAACAATGTCGACCAGCCCCATCTCGGTGCCCTCGCGGCCTTGGTCTTGCTCACGGCCGTGGCGCGGGTGCCCGACCTGCCAGTCTTGCCACCTCTCCGGCCCCCATTTGATGCCTCGGTTCCGGCCCAGCATGTTCAGCAGGCCATTGGCTCGGTACAGGCGCGGGTCCTTTCCCTCGAGCTCCTTATACATGCTGTCGTAGGAGGTCTTGTTGAACTGGTAGACGTTGGGCTGAGTGATGGTCGGGCCGGGTAGACGAACGAGCGAGCCGGTCCCGAAGGATATGACGGGATAGCCGGCCTCGGCGAGGCGAAGGTGGCCTTCCATGGATCTTGGTGACCATGTTAGATAGGACGGGCCAGCCACAGAATGTGGGAAGACGAGAGGGGCCGTACCTATTCTGATTACTTGCGCACACGGTGCAGAACCGCAGCTTATAGCTTTCTGACTCCTCGCTTGCGCCATTCTGAGCCACGGGTGCAGCCACGGCCCCGTTGTTCGCTTCTGCGGCCGCCATGGTTCTTCTCGACGGGGGATGGTTCCGGCGGATCCTGCTGGCCTCGAGTGTTAGCCGGCATCATGACAGCGAGTCGAGTAGCGGTGGTGGCGGCCGGTTGTAGGCGTGGCACGATCAGAAATAAAAGCGTATACGGTATAAAGGGAGTCATCAAAGGGGTTCAGACAGCTCCAATAATGAATTTCATCATGTAACGGCGGGGGGTTGGGGAAGAGGCGGCAACCTACCCAGATCCTGCGGTGCTTTGACACAGGAGCCAGTCGCGACGTGGCTGGGCTTTGATGAGATTTAGACCCCGTCACAAGACGGGCAACGCCTCAGGACCTCTCACTTCATCCGTGGGTTTTGGCTGGGGAGACCACGGCCGCTCCTTGAGGTCAACGTCGCGGGTTTCCGTCGCTTCGAGGGGGCCCGAAAAGCTGAGGTTGCTGGCAGAAAGAGCTTGGTTGACGAACAAGATGTGCGGAGGGGCCTGGAGTGGGGCGGGGCGGCTGCTTGCTACTCAGTTCGATCCCCGCGTGTGATTGGTGCCAGCGAAAGGGCCTGCCGGTCTTGCAGTCAGTCTTGCAAGCGACGGAAAGAGATGGGAACGTCGACCTGAAACAGTCGGGTTAAGCAGGGGTGAGGTCTTAAAATAGAAACTGCCCATCAGCCCTGTGAGCCTCAGGTTGTTTAAAGATTCCTCTGCACAGTGAATCTGAGAACACACTAGATGGCAGATATACTCAGTATTGTGAGTTACCCAGACACGGTGCCCTTGTGTGGTTGTGGTTGTGTTTGTGTTTGTGTTTGTGTTTGTGTGTGTATGTACATGAGTGAAACAATTTGACTCGGGCCAAAAACAATGTAGGGCTATCCAAGTTGTTCTACTGCACACAACTGACAGAACGAAACTTCTTGATGCTGCTGCAAAGCTCGTGAAGTTACCTGACCAGCAACACTTGAAAGCTAGTAGGTATCGCGAAAAGCCCAACGGTCCCCGGAGTCCAGCAGACTGCACGGGGGGCTTCAAAATGTGCTCCTAGGGTCAAGACTGCCCATCAGCTTGGAGAGCGCGCCGACAGCCATGGCTTCTCCTGCACCTGTCCACCTGACCACGGCTGCAGAAGGGGGCTCGGCAAGAGTCATGATAACTCGGCCGAGATCCACAATACAGGGACCAAGGCATCGGACGATCCGCAGGATCTCGATCAATGTCGCTTGTTGTTCTGCGGGTCCCCTGACGTCCAGAAACACGCCCAGAGAGGCTGACGCCGAGGACGACGACGACGGCGGAGAGGAAGAGGACCTTCGGGGTGGGTGCTGTATTGCTTGTGCTGCGGCGGTGACGCATTCTAGTACACGTCTGTTTCTTTTGCGGCACGATCCTGGGAGCACGCTGGTGCTGGGCCAACAGACCTGTTGTATATAGCTTTCCGGCAAACAAGCCAGGCCTACGTCGGTTGAGAAACTCGAGGCATGAACTCCAATGTGGTCAGTGTGCCTGTCTACTAATGCGCCGAGGATAGTTGGCTTGTGGGCCTGGTAAACCCGCATGGTTCAACATTAGCCGCTACGATTGCAGCGCAGACAGCCAGGGAATGCAGGCCCTGCAATGGAGATCAAGGTCACACGTTATGAGATGCAGCAGCTTTGAACTGGAACGGAGTGGCCTGAGTGTGGTGACAGCCACCCCACCACGGCTCGCTCATGTTCCGTGAGGAGTGCTTCTGAGTGCCAGATTGGGCGGTCGGTTAGTCAGGCAGACAATGACTGTTGGTTGGGCCGATCCGCCTCGCCCAGGTTATCAGGTGGACTGGGAGGCAGTGCGGTGTCCTCGAGTCCTGCGAGTCCAAGACAGACAATGACGGGTGGTCAGTCAGTCCAAGAACCAAATCCCATCGAACCCCCCGCCCACTCGACGTTCCAGACCGGGCTCACGGACCAGCCTGCAGCTACATACATCCAAGCGGCATCGCGCTCCACATCCAGGCCCTCCCTCTGCCTAAGCTACTATACTTAAGTAGGTATCTTGCTAGGCAGCTCCCTCACCCCTCCTGTCCCACTGCGGCACACGCAAGTCGAGAATGGACGCTTGCGGGATGAGGGGTTGGGTTTTGGCGGCTGAGCTGAGTCGGACGCCTGCGACGCGGGCTGGGTTGGGGGTACCGGGTAGGCGGTGGGTGGTGAGAGGTTGGGTGGTGAGCGATGAGTGGTGAGAGTCGAGGACGAGGTTGAAGAGCGCGCTTATTAGCCCTGTCACCCGTCTGGTTGGTTGGTTGGTGGACAAGGGACAAGGGCATGCACGATAGGAGGGGACGAGGAGGGGAGAGCGAGAGGCAGCTGGCAGCTGGCAGGGCGGAACACAACCAAAGATCCCCCAAGCCCAACCCTGCAGATCAAACTGACTGACTGACTGACTGACTGTCTGTCTGTCTTTGGTCCGGGTGGATCCAACCGCCAGGCCTTTCCAAGGTTCTGGTTTCCTCTCCCGCGGCGAGCAGACTGGTGGGTGCATATACACATGGAGTGACTGCCACAGTACCTAGACTACAAGCCTCCTCCTCCCTCCCTCCCCCCCCCTCCGATCATCCCTCACTATAGCATACCTAGCATCGACATTACCACCGAGATTCGACCCGACCATCCGGATCCTCGACTGGGGCCCTCTTTTGAGGCTCATTCCTGCCCGCCTTCAATCTCCCATGCCATCCCATGAATAGCATCACCTGGCTCCTCTGCATTAACTCAATTTCTGGACCCGCCAGCGACCCCAGCCTGCTGCGTATTTCCTGCGCTACGCTGCGCTGTGCTGCGCTGCGCTGTGCGGCACCGCACCCTACCGTTAACTGCACCACCAAACCCCAAAACCCGCAGGCCCGTAACCGCAACAAGCCTGCGTGCGTCCCCACGCCGTTTCGTCAGCAGCAGCAGCAGCAGTAGTAGTAAAGCATCTCTCGCTCCTGGCTCCTCCTCCCCCTCCCTGCCAACCCCCCCATCGGCCAGCTGCACCGCACCGCACCGCACCGCACTGTGACTGTCAAGCCGCCCACCAACCTGGTCGCAGCGTCGTCCGAGGCCCATCCTGAGCCAGACACACACGCCTACCCTGCTGATCCGAATCGATTCGAATACTCGTCGATTCTCCACAGAACTCGCGACTGACTCCTTGCACCACCGCAAAAAGATTTCGCCTCGCGCCGCCGTCTTCCCTTCTGGCAAGCCCGGCCAGGCAGAGGCAAGGCAAGCCCCGAGTCCACCAGGGCTTCCTCGCCCTCGCAGGATTGCTCCTCCCCCCTTC
Organism: Diaporthe ampelina; assembly: GCA_023522825.1. Taxonomy (NCBI): domain Eukaryota; kingdom Fungi; phylum Ascomycota; class Sordariomycetes; order Diaporthales; family Diaporthaceae; genus Diaporthe; species Diaporthe ampelina. The sequence continues at coordinate 72,304 of JAMFTM010000169.1, forward strand.
CAATTGACCCAATTGCTCCTTGGGCACCCTGCCACCGTCACCGTCCGTCATCGTCACCGTCACCGTCACCGTCACCGTCACCGTCCTCGTCCACCGTCCCCCGTCCCCCGTCCCCCGTCCCCCAGGTGGCCCTCAACGACACCGCTCCACAGCCGAGCGACCGACATTGGCTTTGGCCTCGGGGCACTCGTACTGGGCACGGGCAAGGCGGTGCTCACTGCCCGGCCCGCGGTATCATTTGCGACATCGCGCGCGACGTACCCACGGCTTGACTCCAGTCGAACATGACCACAGCCATGTCCGCGACCTCCTCACCAGCTACATCGCCCCCTCCAGCCGTCTCCTCTCCGACGTCCAACCCCAACCACCCGCCTCTGCCCCCAATTATAACCTCCTCGCCCCAGGCGAAACGATCCACCCTGCCCCGGCCAGTCTCCATGTCACAAGCATCCAAGGACAGGCTCTCGCAGTATTCCGTCGGCTCCGTGCCTTCTCGGTCGCGCCCGCCCTCTCATATATTCCCGATGTTCCCGTCCAGCCTCCCGTACACCCTCGTGCGGGACTTTGCCTACCCGACCGCTCATCCCATGCACTATGGCCCCCCGCCGGAGCCGTCGCAGCCGCCCTCGGGCATGTCCACCCCGGCGAGCGAGTCCCGCCGCCTGTCCGACTCGGCCTGGGAGGGCAAGACGAGCTGGGACACCGGGGCATGGGAGAGCCTTAGCAAGGTCAACGACCTCGCGCCAATCTACCTCGGGGACGGCCCCCCCTGGAGCGAGGACGAGGACCTCCAGAGCCCCGTGGTGAGCTCGAGGCACCGGAAACACAAGTCTTCGGGTGCCGCCTTCATGCAGAGCCGCCGGCGCAGCAGCCGCGACCAAGGCAGCTCGAACGTCATGCATGCGGCCGATTATGACGCGGAGAGGGGTTATTACATAGGCACGGGCGGCGACGGCAGTGAGCGGTATTATGTGAACCAGGGGGGGGAGGCGAACGGCCCTGGCGGCGAATATGTCACCTACCCGCCCACCCAGGCGCGACACTCGGGGCACCCCTACACGCTGGCTGAGCTGCAGCCACGGCAGTACGCTGAACCCAATGGCGAATACCATGATGACTCTGACGATTCTAGCACGGGGCAGTCCCCTGGGTACGACCAGGAAGACCAATCCAGGTACTCCAGGGACTACCAATTCACAATCACCTCGCCCGACGAGGAAATGCACGGCAAGGCGGTCGCCTTGTTCGACTTTGAGCGGGAGAACGAGAATGAGCTTCCCCTGGTGGAGGGCCAGATAATATGGGTTTCCTACAGGCACGGGCAGGGATGGCTCGTGGCCGAAGACCCCAAGACGGAAGAGAGCGGCCTGGTCCCTGAGGAGTACGTGCGGCTGCTCAGGGACATTGAGGGCGGCATGACGAGCCTTACCGGGCAGGCTGAGCCACTCTCCGGGAGTCCTGGCGACGTGGGCACGCCGACACAAGCCGAGCACACGAACCTTGGCCACAATCCTCCGACTGCAAGTACCTCCTCCAACGCCAATGGATATCATCAGCCAGTCGTCTCAACTTTCTCTACTTCTAGCAAGGACCTTGAGCCATATCCACACCACATGCTAGGCAACCAAGCCGGCCATGTACCCCCACAAGTCGTGCACTACCACGGTCAAAGAGGCGGCAGTCAAGCCAATACGCCGACCCTCTCGACGCACCACGACACCGGCTTCCTGCGACGCGGCAGTCAGGGAGGCGAGGAGATCCCACCGAAGAAATACGAAGGCCAGACCAGATCCGACGCGAAGCAACAGTCTCCGACAGAGGAGAGGAAGGCGGAGGCGAAATCATGAGGAAACCTTTTTTGGGGGGGGGCGGGTTAGGACGCCCCGCACGGGAAGGCTTTGATATTAAATCCACGCTGGTGAATCGGGGAGGGCCCTTGTATATTCGGCCAAGTGTAATTGTAACGACCTTATTCGGGGCGAAGCGTTGCTTGTACGGCAAAATCAACTGTTGTGAACGGGCCAGCTCGTCGATGTTTGGTTATGAATGGTCCAGAAGGGGGGAGGGGGGCGAGGGGTGAGCCGGACAGGGACAGGCAGGGTAAAAATCAATGTCTGTCTCCTTGCCCCCGGGTTGCGACGTTCCGGAGGTGCAAGCTGCACCGAGCCAGCAAGAGGCAAAGGATATTTGCGAGTAGGCGGGTGGTCGGGAGGAAGTCTCCGGTCCAGAGCAAAGATTGGATCTTGCATTTCAGGAGTACATCACGGGTGATCTAGGACGGCGGAGTGGCATATCACCTCTTGCGATGGAGTCTCGTGACCGTGATGAAAGGGCTTCACATAGCCGATCGCTTTGTATAATGTTTCGAAATGCCAGATAAATATATTGCTGGAGCTGTAGCCAATCAGGGCCGCAAAGCTTGTTACCTGGGCGGCTCTCTGCAGCTTGGCCCCTGTTCTCTGGTGTGTCGATTGCTGTTTGACAACTGCGTCTCCTAGAGACGCGGTTGTCTTGCGGCAGATTTGGTTCCTATGCTCCTGCGACTGTAGCTTATGTGGAGTGTATGTGTTGGTAGTAGAAGGAGAACAATTTACCTGACATCAAATTTGGTGATAATACCTTGTCGAGGTACTTCACATGTGCATGTATAACCGCTCACAGCCTGCGGACGTTGAGATTCAAGACCGCACTGCTATCTCACCGCTACGGCCTCGAAGGCAATTGACTGTATGGAGTCAGTCTCAAGATACATATGCAAGGCTCTCCCGAGAGCCTCACTGGCGTAGTCAAAGTCACCTTGCGACTGGATCCAGAAGTAGCCCCAGGTTTCAGTTTGAGGCTGATGTTTGATGGGGAGTAGGCCATAGTGTCCAGATTGGCCAGATTAAGCGTCCCTAGTGCACCAGTCCGGTAGCCGAAAACGTTACTTTTACGCGCAGAAAGCTGGCCAGAACCTCGAGAAATGTGTTGAAGCAGATCGACCGTGACAGCTTGCTTATTATACCCATCAGACCTTTTTATGGTCTTGGCCGGTTCGGAATCGTCTGAGTCCCCAGTCATTTTGAACATCGAAACGAATTCGTAAATCAATTGCATAGTATTTAACCGACAGGTATCAGAGGTTGTTACCTTTTTTGGGGTCCGGGGAGGGGGGGCGGTTGGCGCTTGTCTTGCCTACGTCATGGCGGTTGTATTTGTAAGGGCAGCTTTTTGGAGGGTCCGAAGGTAGTCCGCAATTCCGAGCTCAGCAACGGAGCTCCCATAGCTTCTCCCCCGAACTATCCACTGCTTCGGGTCTCGCATTCTCCAGACTCTCGGCTCTACTGACGTCTCTGTCGCTGTTTGAGGAGACAATTGACACCATCCTTCTCAGGTCTGGCCTTTGACGCCTCTTCAATCGTCATCAATTTCTACTACAAAATGTTTGCGCGATCAGCATTCCGGGCGTGCCAGTCGGCTCAGCCTATGAAGCACGTAAGCCCGCCCACCAGCCTGCTCCTGTTTGTCGGCGCCAGCCCGTCACTGACTCCAAACTGCGCCAGCAAATCCGCCGTTATGCCGACAAGCCCTCCGCTTCCTCCGGTGGGAACAACAACACGCTGCTGTACTTCCTCGGTGGCGGCGCAGTCGCCGCCGGCGGCTATTACTACTTCACACAGAACCCCGGCGCAGCGCAAAAGGCTGAGGCCAAGGTCAAGGGGGCCCTCCCCGGTGGTGAGCCCAAGAAGGCCCTGACGGGAGGAGACCAGGGTTTCATCTCCCTCAAGCTGGACGACGTCGAGATTGTCAACCACAACACCAAGAAGTTCCGTTTCAAGCTGCCCGAGGACGACATGGTCTCCGGCTTGGAGGTCGCCAGCGCTATCCTGACCAAGTTCAAGCCTGACGGCGACGCGAAGCCTGTGTTGAGGCCGTACACGCCTACTTCCGATGAGGGTGAGTATCACTCGCGCCTCTTGACCATTTGCCTGACTCCTCCATATGCTAAGACCGGTCGCACGCCTAGATGCCAAGGGCTACATGGAGCTCATTGTCAAGAAGTACCCTAACGGCCCAATGTCTACCCACCTGCACGATATGGTTCCCGGTCAACGTCTCGACTTCAAGGGCCCCTTGCCCAAGTATTCATGGACCGAGAACAAGCATGAGCACATAGCCCTAGTGGCCGGTGGCACTGGGGTCACCCCAATGTACCAGCTGTGTCGCGCCATCTTCAACAACCCCAATGATAAGACCAAGGTCACTCTCGTTTTCGGAAACGTTAGCGAGGACGACATCCTGCTGAAGAAGGAGTTCCAGGAGCTCGAGAACACATACCCCCAGCGCTTCCGCGCATTCTACCTTCTGGACCAGCCCCCCAAGGAGTGGACCGGCGGCAAGGGTTTTATCACCAAGGAGCTGCTCAAGACGGTCCTGCCAGGACCCAAGGACGGTAACGTCAAGATCTTCGTTTGTGGGCCTCCTGGCCTGTACAAGGCCATCTCGGGGCCCAAGGTGAGCCCCAAGGACCAGGGCGAGCTGACGGGCGTTCTGGCGGAGCTCGGGTACAGCAAGGACCAGGTCTACAAGTTCTAGATTGCTGGCTGGCTGTGACACAGGCGCAGAGGTAACGAGTATCACGCTTGATTGCAGCTGTATATAAGCATCTAGACGATCACGAATGCTATGGGAACTCAAATCCACCTTAGGACTCCATCTTATCGGATCGTGCCATTGCTGCGCAGTGGCACTGGAGCTCATGACAAAGCCATACATACCTCGTCTATAAAATGGATTTTTCTGGCCCATTTTTCATGGTCAGGTGTCACGATTCACTTGCCCTGTCAGTGATTATCCCCGTCACATCGTGGTGCCTCTCCATTTCCAGATACTCCCCGGCAAGCCTCCACCTCGGCGTCATTCTGACCAGCGCAGCCCTTGTCTGTTCCATTCCTTGCCTCATCTCTAGCAGACCATTTTCCTTCCATTGCCAGTGAAAGGTAGCCAGGGCGCAATAGAGGGCGTCGAAGCATAATGGACTCATCCTGTCAGCCACCTCGCCGCCGCCGCCGCCCACGCCGGCCATGCTCACGTCCGGAGACGCTACGGGGCTGTGGTACATGCTCAGCAGCTCGCCCGCGAACACGTTAATCCTCTCACTCGTCGCTGTCAGGCCCCCGATCGCCTCAACTTGCATATTTAGTTCCTCCTCCGTCCGCCCGTCCTCGCTGCTGATCCCAGCACCCGGTCGCATCTACAGCATTGAGAGTCAGCGGTCAAAGAACTCAAGGGGTCGCTTAATGCCAATAAAGCAAAAGGTAGGTCACAAGGTGGCTATAGCCTGTCTTCAAACATATAGCCCTTGAAGTCTTCCTTGGCAAAGACTGAGAATGGGGTATGTTTGTTCTTAAAGGGGTAAGGGATTGTAGCAAGGAGCTGCTTACGTGCTCAGGGCAACTGTACAGGTCCATCACCATGATTATCGTGCTCCAAACGAGGCACCGCGACGGGCTCAACGCGAAGAACGCGTCACTACCCACGCCACCGGCGCTCTCTATTCCCGTCTCGATGGCGCGGCTGAGTATGTGCAGGTCTCGTATGATTTCCATGACCTCCTTGACGCCGAAGGCGTCCTGGTTCTTGATCTTCTCGTCCGAACCCCGGTTCGGATCGCTACCCCCACGGTGAACGTATCGCCTCGTCGCCCCCTTACAGTGCGCCATGGCCCTCGAAGTGAGCATCGAGGCCTGAGCCAGGCGCGCAAAGGGGCTAGCTGTTTGGTCCTCCAAAGGCGTGCTAGCGGCAGACCTCTGGAGCGAAAAGGCCATCTAGAGCGTTCAGAGTCAGCTAAGAATGCACAACACACAGTAGTATCACATAAAGAGGTGAGGGAAAGGGCTACGGTGTGGTTCTCGCCCGTCTCGGACCCAAAAGTATGAAAGCTCCTCTGGATCACAGGCCATGCACATGTGGGTTCAGAATATTGTGCAAAAGCTACTTACATCGCCTGCGTCCCAGGCTAGGTCGTCAACGGGGAGCATTTCCGTGTCTACGGGCAGGTCGAGACCGCCAGCGAAACGCTTCTTGGAGCCCAGTGAGATCATTCTATCGAGGATTTGCGTTGCCCACCATACCCTGCGGCGTTCCTCGGCCTCGGTCCAGGTCGTACACGGACCGAGGATGGTGCTCGACTCCTGGTAGGATGGCAGGCCCAGCATCGCAGCGTAGCGCACGCAACTGCCCGTGGTCATCCATGCTGCCGGGTAGACAGAGTGCCCAAACTCGTAGAGGGCCACGAGTATCATGGCTTGTAAGTATAGGATGGATAATGTCCCTGCAGATTCGAGCTGGGCTAGGAAGCGCTTAGAAGCGGCGTACAGATGTGAGTCTGCTGCGGAACGCATCTCTGGTGTCGGAACAGTTGTGATGAGTTTCATGGCGAGGAACAGAAGCGCGAGGTCCGGCCCGCCGTCTGACAGGGAGATACCAAGGCTCATACGTTTTTTGGAAATAAAGGGGAACCACCGGTGGATTGTGTTGAAGTACGTTGTGGCAGTCTCCTCTACAACATTGCTGGAAGCGAGAATTTCAAGGACTTCCTAGTACTGATTAGTCCACCTTCATCATATGCCGCACATGAGCGCGGAGGGCCAGGATTGATGACATGACGGGACCAAGCATCTAAGAGCAGCATCACGTATATTCAGGGGCTGAATGCCTTATTCGAAGTCTAAATGTTCATCAACGGGCCACTTGACTGTAGAAATGAATGGGCATTCAGTGCAACCAGATCACTCGCTTCCCAACATGAGCCCCCTGCTTTTGCTTCCTCTGTCTTTACCTATAATGCTTCTTTCGGGCCGGGCAGCTATGAACGTGCGCCTAGGCCGAGGCCAGAACAAAAGAAGATTCGAGGGAGAAGACAATGCTCTGGAGGACGGCGAGTCCCACCATCCTCGCGTCTTGGTCGCCTCCTCCTTATATAGCCTATGCTGCGGGAAGGTGTCACTTGAGCACCATGTGCACATTTGACTCAGGGGTTGGTTGCAAGGCATTAACTACATCGTGACATTTGTGTTTTCAGGAAAGCGTACTTACCATCGGTATATCAATGTCTGGGTTAGGTCTTGAAACCCCTGCCCACTTGTACACATCGCTGTCAAGGAAGATGACGGCCGGGAACTTTGTCTTCTCGGAAGATGCTCGGCCATCCACCCACAACTCACCCCTGGGCCGGACGGCCCCCCGGCCATGTTGAGCACCCGCACTCTCTGGGCTGGACTCGCTTCCGACGTACGTACTGGAGCCCGGAGTGCCGTTCGAGTTCGTTGTGTTCTGGGGAGGGTTAGCCCTGGCCGAGTCCAGCCTGGCCTCGATCTCTGCCAGCTTCATCTGAAGGGTTGCAAAGGCCTCTGCGGATGCGGAGGGGGCCACCGCCGGGGACGCTGGATCTGAATAGTCGCAAGCGCGCTGGAGTGAGGAACACCTGGAGCACGAGGGCAGGGTCTTGTCACACTTGCGCTTCTGTTTCCTGCATGTCGCACAGGCTTGCGCCGCACGTGAACCGGTAGAGCTGTACATTGCTGTCTCCTGATCCCTTGGCAGGAGGGCGAGAGCCATGATCACCCAGCGACTTTTGCACGATGCGCGCCTTTCTGACAAAATCACATGTGGAAGTGAGAGGGGCAGATTGTTTCAAGATTGCGTGGCTGATCTGAGAAATAGGGATTACAGCATGGTAGAAGCTGAGTGAGCACTGCATGTTCTAAGGCCGGTGGAAGCAAGGCAAAACGGAGGGAAACGGAGATAACGGTGTTTAGTAAGCAGAGGCCGTGTCGCTCAGATCCGGACCTCAGTTCGTCCTTGTTAGAAGGAGCCAGGTGTCAGTCCGCGGGCATTTCTAGACTCGTCATCGGGAGTTGATCGACCTTAATCTGTTGATTCTGTCTTATATTTTCCCCCACCCCCTAACACCGGGCGACATTGCGAGTGAACGCTCCCAGATCGGCCCTATGGGCGGAGTGGTACTAAGGCCGGGCGCTTTGAGAGGTGTTTGCATAGCACGCCATACTGACTGGCAAGGACGGCCGAGCGGATGATGCCCTCAACATCTCGTCGGGCACCCTTCTGGGGATACTCGGGCTCCGGCGCCGGGGGCGGTGGGAGCCTTTTTTTGGTGGAGGGGTGGGACAGATGAAAGTACCTAAGTAAGTATGCACTACTGATTCTCCGCCTAGTTGTGAATCTCTCTAGAGTGATAGTGCATGTTGGTGCCCAGGTGGTACTTTACCGATACTGCCCAGGTGTGTCACCGTGACACAATACTACGTATGTGTGTATCAATTCCATGTTGGTCATCCCACCTGGGCATGCAAAGGGATAGTCTCGCATGTATCTCAAAGGCAGTTCAGAAGCAAGAGATACCGTGTACTTAGGTATTTGTATTTAAAGACTGCTAAGTGCATAATGGCAATACACGACTTTCATGGTCCTTGATTTGAACGACGCGCTGATTAGAAATGCTCCTACAAGCTTCCGTGCTCGCTAACAAAACGAGAACAAGATCCCAAATTTTCTATTCCCCAACGCCATAGCATACACCATATCATTGTGATGCCGAGAGCCCAACACATCCAGTGAAAAGCAGATGAGTTAGATACAATTAGTCAGCCTACTGGTGCTCTGCGTGCCCCAATGTCCACAGGGTCTCGTTGCATTACAGGTCCTGCCCCGTCTCGGACATCCTTCGAAGCCGTGTGCCGGGCGCAGACCCCTTGATAGTCCCGTACCCGGCGCTTCCCTTCGAGGCCCTCGAGCTTACCCTGGCCAGTGGTGGGAATCCCTCATCGTCGTCTTCGTCGTCCGGATCAGGAATCACGGCGTCCTCGCGGGTCCCGACCAGGTCTGCCGCGTCGCCGGCAATGATGGCACGATTGGCAGCTGTCTCTTCTATGCCACTTTCGTCGGCATCGTCGAGCAGGGCTGAGTCCTCATCGTCATCATCAGTGTCCTCCCCACGGCTGGGGCCCTCGCCCTCGACGATCAGCCACGCAGGGATAGCCTGAAGTACAGCAACAGCAGCAAGAAGCCACCAGGCAGGGATGACGTAGCCGCGCTTGACGCCCCAGCTGAAAGTGGCACCGGCCACGGTTGGACCGACGGCCCGACCCAGGCCGGAGAAGGTCGTTGCGAACCCGTTAAGCGTGCCCAGAATTCGGACCGAGGGCGCCGAGTTGGTCAGCAAGATGGTGATGCAAGGGAATCCGACGATGACGGCGAAGCCCTTTAGCAGTAGCAGCCCCATCAGCGCCGCAAACTGGGTGCGTGTGTCTTGGATGAGTGCCGTGTAGGGAACCAGAACGTAGACGATTGGGAAGAGGACAGTTCCTGCTTTGAAACACTTGAGCGCCCCATAGCGCGAACACACCGGCGGAAATAGGAAGAACTGAATTACACCGCAAGCCAGTCCGTATATGGTGAAGATAGTGCCGATCTTGTTCGAGTTGAGCCCAAACCCGCCTGAGAAGTGGAAAGGCAGGTGAGTGTTCTCGCTGTCGGGAACCTGGCGGTGGTAGTTGAGGAACACTGGGAGCACCTGGTCGAAGGCCACGGAGTGCAATGCCAGGATTGTATACGCGAGGATGTTCATGGTAACCTGGGGAGTAAAAATCTCCTTCATCGTGGGCGGCGGAGCCTTTGACGTCTTCTTCATAACGACGCCTGCCTTTGGCAGCAAAGGTGCCGAAGCTTCCGCATCCACAAAGGAGGGGCGGTGGTGACGCCCATGCTGGCGGTTATGCTTGTTGCGAGGCCTCGTCCTGAAGGGCTGCGATATCTTCTCCCCGAGAATCAAGCCCCAGTCCTTTTCGTGTCGTTTGGTCTCCAGTGTCTCGTGGAGAAACAGTATTGCCACCACAACCGAAACAAAGAAGAACGCACAAGCGACGAGGTTGGGCAAGAGGAACGGATACTTGTTGAACAGCCAGCTGTTGCCGAAGAGCCCCGGATACTGTTCTGCAGGTCGTGCGAAGAACCCTCCGAATGAGGGCCCGAAGACGGAGCCGATGCTCCAGACGAGAGGCATAAGGGAGAAGGCGCGCGGCTGGAGTTCCTTCTCAGGGACCATCTCAGCAACCATGGTACGAATGATGCCAACTGCGGCACAAGTTAGAACAGTTATGGTTACCTAGGTAGTGTTCAAGTGGGCAGACTTTACCATTTCCATTACCGGCACCCATAACAAACCGTATACAGACGGCCATGGCGAGACTGGAAGCAGTTCCCCATATTATGAAGCAGATCATGGTCGAGATTAGACCTGTTACAATTGTCGGTTTGCGGCCGATCTTGTCTGACAGTCTCCCCCAAGGCACGGCGAAGGCACTCTGTGATATCGAGAACGTCGAGCCCACCAGGCCGGCCCATCTTGCGACATTATTGTCCTGTACGCCAAAACTCTTGATCATCTCTGGTAAATAGGGGAAGACCGACGTTAGAGCAAGCGGCTCCGCGAACCTGGCGACGGCTGAGAGTGAGAATGTTAGCAAGCCACCGAGACGACAAGGGACAGTACCTGGAAACGCCGGCATGATATCCCGCCTATCTCTGCAAGATAGCCGACGTTAAGTCGGCGCCGGTTGTCAAGTCGAGTACCCGCATGATGCTGAGAGGTCGTAACAATGCGGCAGATGCTACAAGCCCCCACCTGGCCGCCCCGTTCCCATCGAGAGTAAACAACCCAGACATTGCACCTACTCGACACACAACTAAGTTGTCGGCACTGGGAACTACTGGCGAGGACGCCTTGCTATTGTGGACCGGCTTGATATGACGGGGCTTCGCTTGAGGCACGGCAGCAAGACAGAGGCAGACATGACCACGACCCATGGGGTGCGCGGGACCGGGTGTACCAAAGTACGTGAGGGCTGGAGGTTATATCTGCTTACCCAGAATCGCAAGCTGCTTTACTGGGAGCTTCGGTCCACTGGGAGACATTGTAGAATCACCGATGGCGGAGAGCACAGCGGAAGCGTGTCTATTGTGAAGGGGTATATGTAGCTAGAGACTTTCGTTCTGCAGGAATGGTGATCCGAGTAGATCTTGTCTAAACACGACTTGAAAGACGGGAGCCGGTCGACAAGAGTGGAATTATCGGGGCTCTTGGGACCCTGGCTTGTAGCCGATAACGAGGTTGTACGGAGCACAAGGCGCCGTCGAGACCATGAAATGTCGGGCTGCGTCGCGATGTTTGAGGTTGGGGCAACAGAAAGAAAACAAAACCCAGGAAAACAGCAGGGCAGTGTACAAGAGAAGAAAGCACCGTCTTTTGACTAAAAAAGACCGCCACCCCACAAGGAAGGGGTTTTCAGAAGGCGAGTCACCGGGCCGCAAAAGAAGTGGGACCTTGGCGGTCGACGATGGTGCGGATTGTTCGACATGTCCACTCAGATCTCTGGGGATTTCCAACCAGGAAATCCCCAGGATGCACAGCCCGGCCTTGCCTAGTGTTACAAGGGCGCGCAGACATGGCCGGTCCTCCGCCGGTTCAACCCAACATCTGACGGGCTGTGGCCGAGACGGCAGACGGGCGGCGCACAAGGCTTCAATGCAGGGTGTGCAGGGTGTGCAGGGTGTGCAGGGTGTGCAGCGGGGGCTGCACTGCACCCCAGCCAGCCCGGTTACGCCACTCTTGTGCATGGTCGAGACCGTTGCAGCGATCTCTGCGGTCTCTGCCCTGTTCGGCAGGGTCATCTGAGAGGCTGCAGCTGCTGTACACTCGGAAGCCGTTGACTCGTTGTCATGGTCGTGGGTGTACAAGGCCGGGCTGTCCGTTGTCGGTCATGTCAAAGTTGTCGAAGGAATGCGATGTGGTTGTATTTCATGCGGGCTAGTCCAGAAGACCCAAGGACGCCTGGATGACGTCGCCCCGGTTTATTGCCGGTTGCGAGGCTCATCCCGATCCCAGGCCAGGCCAGGCCTTGCTGATCCACAATTCCAACCGTCATGATTGGCAACCGTCCCGACCTGCCTTACCGTTGCAGGCAAGGCGCCGATGTCGAAAGGGCTGCACACGATGTTGTGACAGTGGGTTCTTATTGGAGCTGCCGATTTCTGCTCCATCCCGTGAACCCTGGGATCCTGCTGGGGCGGGGCAGAGGCAGCGGAGACGGGTGCTAGTGGGGGGTTCATCTTGGCAGCAAGTTGACGACAGCCGTGGTCGCCATCTCAACTCTGTCGAATGCGAGGCCCGAGTCCCGAGCCCCGCTGTGTGCACTGGCAGACTGGACCCTCGAAACAACGGCCTCTAGGGAGCCCCAAACATCGACGGCTTGGTGACGAGGCTACACAGGGTAGCAAGATGACGTCGCGACTGCAGTCTCGATGCCAGAAAAGCTTTGCGTCTGTCGTCACATCCGGCCTGCGCAGGGAACACGGGAAGCTTGTTGTCGGCGCCGGCGGGTTGCGGTGAATCTCGTGAGGTTCCAGCGGCTGCGTCGCTTCTCGCGCGGCTCAACACCAGCTGCACCACGTCCCGGGCGGCATTGGCGAAGCAGGCCACGGTGGCCAAGGACGCCACGGAGACACATCAAAGTTTTCAGGCCACAAGCTCTGCACCTTGGGCGTGTGAGTGTCTGCCGACCCGGTGGCAGCAAACGGTACTTGTATCTGGCTCTGGGTGGCTGGCATGTGAAGATGCAGTTATCAAGTCTAATCAGTTTCAAACATTAAGCAGGCAGTAAACCAGCAGCCAACTCTCCCACCGGTGAACGTTCCGTGCGTAACTGTACGGCAGCTAGCGGGAGAGGGCATAGCTACAATAATCGCAGAAAGTTAGGTCCTCCCCTGGGACAAGCCCGCGTGGGACCGACTCTCACGCCAGTGTGGGAACAGCTGCGGCATCCGTCGACGTGACTGCCCTCAACAGATTGGTAAGCTTGTAAACACATCGAGTTGTGAGAGGTGTCAATATCGAGTAAGTACTTGTACACCAAAACTCCACCTTTTCATCACTCATGCAGCCACTCAGACATAATATGCACCGCTTCATGGAAGACCGACCCGGCAATTCCAAACCTATGGCAACCTCAGCTCGTCCCTCCCGTTGACCTCTTTCACCTTTTCCTGGCCGCGGATCATGTATCTCACAAACAGGCACTTGGTCCGCCGGGGCTTAGGGTCCCAGAAGCCCAGCAGCCTGCTCTTCCTCAGCCCCTCGGGGATATACAGGCTCCCGTCGTCGCTTACTAGCGCCGCCAGCGCCACAGTGACATCTGCGACCTCCTCCGGGGACGCCCAGCTGGGCCCAAGGTGGAGGGCAGTAGCAGCAGTGCCGCCGGCGGCCAGGGGTCCGGAAGATGGCGTAACGGACGGCCGCTCACTGAGGACGCCGTATTTCGCGCTCAGAATCACCAGTGCGCCCCGCTCACGCTGCACGCGTTGCATTTGTGACACAGGCTCCGCGAGGACAGTAACGAGAACATCCGCCTCGGCTCGGCGCAAGGCGATGTACTTCTGGAGTTCTTGTGAGGTTCTGCCCTCATCCTCTTCGGAATTAACGCCTGCTTGGGGCATCAGAAGGCGGAAAAGGTCGAATAGCGTAAGAGCTAGGGCCGGGATGTAGCTGGCGACCATCAGGATCTTTGTGAGGAATTTGCAGGCGGGAGGTTGATCTCGGAAAAGTACTAGAGGAACTGCGAAGCTTTTGTTCCGGCTTGAAAAGTACAGTGACAAGACCACGCTGCTCGTGGCGTCGTTCATAGACACCTCAAGGCCTAGTTTCTTCGACTTCCCGATCTTCTTCAGGCCACGCACGGCAAGCTGGCTGATTTCTGACCGGCCCTGCGATCGTACCCTACTAAGCAGACTGTTCGGCCTAGATTTGTAGGTTGATAGTTCGGCCTCAAAACGCAGGCCCCTCAAACGACTCGGAATCAAGCTCTGTTCTAGCTCGTTGGGCGTGGATAGAAAGCTCCTGCCGAACCTGACATACCCAGCCACGCCGCCAGCGGTTAAAGCACCTGAGACTGTCCATGATCCCCTGTTGTTCGGACCACTCAAGCAGACATTGTCGCGCAGCCGTCGCAGGCCACTGCCTGGAGGCTTTGTGAAGGCTCGGCCGGACCGCAAGCCCAGAGTATCCGCAGAGACACCGCCAAATTTGTATCCAATTTCAAGCGTGGGAGGGCTGTGATAGCTTGGCAACTGCGAGAGATAGTCCATGTATTTGCGCCAGGTAGCTGCGGTGGAATCGCGCTCGAGCCTCTTCCTCGCCGATCGGTTCCAGAAAGAAGATGCCAGGCTCTCCCAGAGCGATACCGTCCCGCTGTCTGCACAAGCAAATACAGTGCCGCCGTTGCGGCCTCCGACATGCCTGTGCAAGCCGAGACCAAACCGCGGCTTGTAACTGGCCCCCGGCCACACGCGGGTGGCTGAGATGCTGGCCTCGGTGTGTAATGGCTCGCTGAGCTGGTCACTCTTGCCCTTGTCACCACCGAGGCGCAAAACGTGCGAGGCCCTCACAGTAAGAGAGGCAGCGTTGATGGCATCGGTCTCGATCTCCAGCACAGCGTCTGGGAGTGTCCTCCTCAGCGCGGCCTCCGAGAGCCCGGCCTCTCGGATGAAGAGCTCCTGCCGGAGCTTGAAGTTGAGTGCCAGCGCGTAGCCAAGTGGGGACCATCGTAAATGTTGGTCCTTTGGTAATGCGTATGGTCCGAGATCGGGTCGGCGGCCCTGGGCACTGCGAGGAGCAAGGCATGAGTCCATCTCCGACATGGCAAAGATAGAAGACGTGAGCGTGACGGTGGGTGCGGTGCAATAAAGCTGGCTTTTGGCCATGTCCACCGAGCCCGGGGGTGTGTTGCCGGCCGAACTCTGTCGGATCTGACGTATTCTGGGTTGTAAGAATTGGCTGATAGCAGGAAAAGAAGTGATAGAGTTCTGGGAGAGACAGAAAATTGCCGGCAAAGCTTGTCCTGTGGGCAGTCGGTGGTCTTTCAGAGGAGCTATGGACTGCGCATCCAGATTCAGTCTTGCTTCTGTTGACTCTCGCTCTTGCTGTCGTCGTATCACACGCACCAGCTGGGCATCTCTTCGTCTGGCTTGCCGTACATCGCCGTTGATGCCGTCCTCACTCTCCCCCTCGCTATCCTCAAGCTCGTCATCCGGCAACGATTCATCGTCA